>JAINUG010000043.1:4305000-4402500 GCA_029706075.1 Aldrovandia affinis | reverse complement strand
AGGCAGCAGTGATTGGCAGCCTTCAGAACCAATCGCATTGCGCTGTGCTTGTATGAAACCTCCCGTGACAGATCTGGTGACAGATCTCAGATACCCGTTTACGCCTCGGAGAGACTCCGCATGAGGGAAAACATTCACTGAGAGGCTGGTTCTTTTGTTCTTCTGGTGACCCCCCCAGTGTCCAGACTATCGCAAGGGGACTTTGCTCTCTCCATGGTTTTGAACGTGTGAGTGGGTGGGTCAAAATATTACACTCTAAAAGGGCATGTGACCCCAGCACTGCACCGCCTCCAGCCGCGTTGCTTTGGGAACAGTATCGCCGCCGGCCTCGGCCTCAGGATGACGTCATCTCTTTCAGCTGACACAGAGGAGGGGGTCAGATAGGGCCTTCAGTCATGTATAATTACACACACACACACACACACACACACACACACACATACACTCAACACTGTGCGCAAGCAGGCCCAACACCGGGGGTGTTACCTTCCACAGCCCTACAGCGTTATGCATTTTGGAGCGCACTCTGCTCCGTCAGAAAGCCTGTTCATATCATACTGCCATTGACATTGTCCCCTGTCCAGTTACGTCGACATTAATCATTATTATGATATCTTTTCAATGTCCTGGAAAGTTAAAGGACAGTTGCTTTTAGCCACTATGGCCGCAGCTGTTGGGATAGTGTACTGGAGGGTCTGAGGGTGGCGGAGGATGTTGACATTTTTAAATGCAACCTTAAAACACACCTTTATGGCCTACATTTTTACCGAGGGTGCTTTTTGCTTATTTTATTTTCATAATTGCATCAGTCCATCTCTTAAATTTTTTCCCCATTGTTATCACCAATGGGGAAATAATTGTACTTACAATTGTACTTACCATGACGGCAACAACAATCTATTATTATTCATTATTATTATAAATGGTTTCACAGGAAACATGGAAGCATTTCAATGTTCTAATGCTGCCTTATTTCAGTGTAATTGTTAGTTTGCACGTTGTGCCTTCGCAATACTCCACACACTCTGGGGGGTAGTTCAGGTGAGTAAGCAATGCAAGGTTACCACATTAAAAAAAAACATTATCCCGAGCTGTAAAAAGCACGCAGCAACCTTCAAAGCAACAGTGCCAGACAGAAGGCTGCGCTGTAACAGAATGCCAAACGCAATAAAATTGCCCAACCACACAGAAGGTTTCCTGGGGTGGAATACGTCCTATCCCATTGATCGACGTGTGAAGTAGAGCGCGTGTTCGCAGGAACACCGCGTTGGGAAAAATACATGTTATTCTTGTCTTGTAATATGTACACACGCTTTGTATGTGCTAGAACTGTTTAAACACAGCTTGGTTTTTTTCCCTTGGGATGTAGGCTACTATACATGTTTCCTTGCATGCAAGTTGCCACATCGTATCATCTTAACGAATGTAAATGTGGCCAGAGTCATTCCTGTTTAATACAGACGCTGTTGCGTCATTTGTTCGCTGCCACGCTGATATATGCATAAACGCTGCCACGTTTAAAGATATGCGCAAATACGCGTCTAAATATATTCAAAAATTCCCCTTTTTCGTTTCTGTCGTCGGTTCGTCGTGATGTCCTGTGCTCTCCTGGCGCACGATGATAAATATTCGACCGTTACGCGGACACAAGCTGGCTGCTCAGCGTGCAAGTCAGTCTCGATGTGTCTCGGAGAACCTGGAGCTCGTGCCGCATCCTGCGCTGGCTTTCAGCCCTCGTACCTGTCAGGACCGTTGCCTCCTGTCCTCCGGACACCCGCGTTCATCTTTGGGGAGAGCTTTTCGGCCCGTGTGTGGCCCCAACGGTGACGGCGCCCTCCTCTAGGCAGTAGAAGGAAGTAGGGCAGGGGCCACATCTTGGGGCTCTGTGGCCATGCATGGAACACAGGCAATGTGGTGGACAGGGGGAGGCTGTGTGTGTATGTGTGTAAATATATACATATACACACACACACACACTCATGGAATCAATTGTCTGTTTTTTTAACTTGTAATTAATTAAAGAAAAAGCTTTTTTTTTTTATTTGACATTAGAGTATTTTGTGTTGATCAGTGGCAAGAAATCCATTTGGATTCCCCATTTGGGATGGATACTTTTTATAACCATTGTATGTACATATACTGTATATAGTATATATACACATATACATACATATATATATATATATACATCCGGAGGATCCGACCGTTCCTCACCCAAGAGGCCACTCAACTCCTGGTCCAGGCCCTGGTGATCTCACGTCTGGACTACTGCAATTCCTTGCTGGCAGGCCTTCCGGCCTGTGCCATCAAGCCACTGCAACTAGTCCAGAATGCTGCCGCTCGCCTGGTGTTCAACCAGTCGAAGTTCACCCACGTCACCCCTCTACTCTCCTCTCTGCACTGGCTCCCCATCGCAGCATGCATCAGATTCAAGTCACTGGTGCTTGCTTTTCAAGCGGCCAGAGGTACTGCTCCCCCATACCTCCAGTCACTCATCACGCCCTACACCCCTCCCAGACCCCTCCGCTCCGCCTCCTCTGGCAAACTGACTGTCCCTTCCCTCTGGGTGCCCAGCAGCTGCTCCTCGTGGTCTCGCCTCTTTTCTGTCCTGACCCCTCGGTGGTGGAATGACTTTCCAATCGGTCAGGACCGCGGAATCACTTGCAATCTTCCGCAAGAGACTCAAAACCCACCTCTTCAGACTCCACTACCACTGAACTCTGTCCATCTAGCTCATTTGTCGTCACCCCTGTTTAGTTGTTCTACACCATACTCCAAAATAAAAAAATAAAAAAATAAAAATACTAACCTTTTCCTTCCCAGTGTTACAGGTATGGTATGCAGATGCCTGCAATTATGTCTATCGCTGTATTACTGCACTGATCTCGTGCGCTAACTGTGATTGTTCCTACCATGTATTAATGCACATCTTGTAAGTCGCTCTGGATAAGAGCGTCTGCTAAATGCTTAAAATGTAAATGTAAAATGTATATATATACATACACACACACACACATATATATATACAGTGCTCTCTGGGATTATTGGCACCCTTGGTAAAGATGAGCATAACAAGCTATCAAAAAATGTCTGTTGTTCATAAGCTTGATTTTACACTCAGAATATGAGAGAAATCGAACCTTTGATTTAAGTAAAAATGTGTCATAATTATTGGCACTCTTAGAAATGATTAAGAACATATTAAGAAGTATATTCCCATTCACTCACCAGTCTTAATTTCATTCATATTAATATTTCTCAATAATGATATAAATAACCATATAAATAATGATCATCATTCTTTTTACTATTAGTATTATTGTTCTATATGGGGGATACTGGGCAGTCTCCATTGCAAAATATTCATTTATACTTTCAGAATATTTCATTCAAATTCATTGAAATAATGTACTAAAACAGACCCGTGTGGGGACTGCAATGTGGCTCTCAGCAGCAGGGCTCTGCTCTTCCTCACGGTTACAGACGTCACTTGAAATCACTGCGAAGCGTAAGACCACGCTGTCGAGCACACAAACACGTAGAGCTTGTGTGCAGCGCGGTTGGGACTCCTGCGCATGCCGGCTGCACAGCTCCGGCTCGGGGCCGTTCCCTGAGAAAGAGCACAGTGCACGCACACACCCACTCACACACTCACACACACACACACACGCACACACAGGAATGCACGCACACACGCACGCTCTATTTAAACCAATGATGGAATTACAAAGAGTAAAATAAATTGTTATGTACTCTAAACTTAGGGCGGCACGGTGGTGCAGTGGATAGCACTGTCGCCTCACAGCAAGAAGGTCTCGGGTTCGAATCCAGGCCGGGGGCCTTTCTGTGCGGAGTTTGCATGTTCTCCCGTGTCCGCGTGGGTTTCCTCCGGTACTCCGGTTTCCTCCCACAGTCCAAAGACATGCACGTTAGGCTAATTGGAGAGTCTAAATTGCCCGTAGGTATGAGTGTGTGAGTGAATGGTGTGTGTGCCCTGCGATGGATTGGCGACCTGTCCAGGCTGTATTCCTGCCTCTCGCCCGGAACGCATGCTGGGATAGGCTCCAGCCCCCCCGCGACCCTGACCAGGAATAAGCGGCTTAGATAATGGATGGATGTACTCTAAACTTATTTTTGATTGCACTCAGATTTCCCCTGCAGAGCTTTAGGATCCTGTGGGTAGAGACACCTTGTTGCTGTGAGACAGGAGAGAGTGATGGAGTGAGGGAAGAAGAGGAGGGGGGTCTATGTAGGCAATGCCTCAAGGGTCCCTGGGTAGGGGAGGGCACACAAGCAGTCCTGACTGGCATGTTTTTGTCACTGCACCCCACCCTCGAGGGTTGTGGGTGAAGGCTGGGGGCAGGGCGGTAAAACGCCACAGAGGAACTGCAGGAAAATCGGGGCGGAAAATAAGTTCAGACTCTGGGAATGTTGGCATTTCAAAAGTCAAGGGTACACATCAGCTCCCCCACCCCAAACCACAATCGGTTTATTTACAGAACACAAAATCATCAGGACATTACGGCTTTGTGGCCGTTATCCGTCCTCGCTCTCTGACTCCCGACGAGCAGACAGCAAAGTGGCCTTAAGTCCCGCTGAGACGTGGAAAGTGACACAGGAAACGACTGTGAGAGCCACCGCTTCAAAAAAGGCACGGCCCTCCTCGGATATATTTAGAACGACAAGAGCTTGAGCAGCAGTCGGTGGTGGTTTTATCGCTTTAGCGCAGCCGTTTTATGTCGAGCAGGCCACCACTGGCGCCCCTGCCCTTTCTGTGCGCACGTTACAAACACGGCCTAATCTGAACCACTGGTTTTTGAGCGGCAGATCCTATTGGCAGATGTCGTTGAGACCATGGTGGCTCGTGAAGGTCACCCCTGCATCCATGGTCAAGCCTTCCAGTGTCGGGGGAACATCTCCGCCGTGTGGCCAGTCGCGTCCGACATGTGCACCTCACTGTCGGCGTGAACGGCCATCTCAACAGAGCTAACGGCATAGGAGATGTGAGCTGAAGCAGCAGATGACCTGTAGGCTGCGCAGCAAAGCGTGAGCCCCGTGCACAGAGGGAGGGAGGGAGGGAGGGAGGGAGGGCAGCGCAGGCGTGTGAAACCAGGCTCGCGAGGATCGCGCACACAGCTGAGCCTGCCGCACGTCACCACTGCCGTTTCCACACAACTCAATTCGGCCCAATTAACGTCAAACGTCTTAAGTCGACCGTGATGCAAACCGTTTGGAATAAGAAGAGGTGCTGGAGAGAGAACTACTGGAGTCAGCGCTAGCCTAGACCCGCAACTTTGCAACAAATGATTTCAAGAGGCCATTTTGGATGGGTCGTACTCCAACACTCCATATCTAATGTCCCATGGGAACTGACCAACTTGTGATATTACCTGTGCATAAAAACTGCATATAATGAGATCATTCTACTGCGCTCTGTGTTTGATCAAGAGAAGTCAAATTGCTCATAACATGCTCTTGGCCCCCATTGTCTATAATATGTTACATTTTATTCAGTCAGATAAAGCAATGCCAGACTTTCGCTCTCCAATTTTGGAAGCACAGATAGGTACAGTATGGAAGTACTAATACCTATATGCCTGAATGATTTACCTTGCAGGCAGGCCTGTCCTGCCAACTCTAAAAACACAAATCATGTAAGAGTATATTACCAATGCTGGCTCATAAATGCACCAGCCTCCAGTGAAAACCTCCAGAGAGACCACCGCGAATGTGGGTTCCTGTTCCCGTAGACCCTAAAATACACCACGCAGTGTTCATCTTCATGTACACATTCACCGATACAGCCATTTCCCAAACGGATGCCTGAAAGAGCAGACCTAGAACGGATAAACAAACACAGGAGCGGGAATGTGAAAACGAGGCACGTACTGTCAATCATCAACTGGCGTGGACCAATCAAAAGACCCTCCGCCGCAAAAGGGTAACGTCAAGTGATGTAACCTTTGATAAGTCAATGAGTAACGAAGCCTCATTCTCCAATCGAGGCAGAGTGAGGTGGGGAAACAGACGGAGGGGGGACAAGAAGTGTGCACCAATGATGGAGGAGTCAAACCGCGTGGTGCAATGCGCTCAGAGCAGCGTGTGAAATGGTGGCCGTTCAGCTACACAGCTGTAGCTCACTGTTCAACGTGGGATGCATGCAAAGGATACCTTGTATAAGCACTCGTGTGGCACTGTCGCCCTGCGATGATTCTAATACTTTCATTTTACTACTTGCCGCCAAAGTTCTGCCAGGTTGGCCCAATCAATACATCTCAGTGTCCACTGCTAAACTAGACCAGTTTGTATGTCTGATGTCGGTCCGTCTCATCCCCATCTCAGTTAGCCCCTCGCTACCTCAGCGTGTAGGCTATATGCAAAACCCAACTTGTAAGGACCTTGTAAGATCTTGATGATGTCAAGATCACCAGGCTCAGATCTTGCGTCTTATGGCAGCGAATCACTAAATGCATCCCTATATTTATATAAAATTTAAAAAATTCATTAAAAAATCTGTTGCACTTATTGTTCATTTGTAATTAGCACTTGCGTTGTTTATGTGGCGTACTTGACGAATTATGTGCTTAGACATTATAGCAGGTTGTTCATTTACCAGAGCTGAATGCGCTTTTTGTAAGCCGCTAAAAGCGTCTGCTAAATGATTGTATTGTGTCGTGTTGCAGTGTGAATTGCGAGGCTCCATTGTCTGAGGCACAGCGCTGCCCTGTGCTGCCCCCGAGAAGTCCCCATTGGTCCCCTTACCCAGGGAGGGACATCATCACAGACCCACCAATCAGAATCCCTGGGGGGTGTGTCGCTCACAGACCCACCAGTCAGAATCCCTGGGGGGTGTGTCGCTCACAGACCCACCAGTCAGAATCCCTGGGGGGTGTGTCACATTATCATGCACACAGAGAGGTGACTCGGAGGCCGGTTAAGAAGGTGTTATGAAACGCGCAGGACGTTAGAAAGCACCGGAATCTTTCCAGCGCCAACCGAGGCAGGACAGGCACATTTCAGCCTTCAAATGAGGCCTATAACGCCATGCAAAACACTGCCAGGCATGCAAACTACAACTGCCATTACAGTAAAGCTACCATCACGATGAACCTGGAGTGTTGGGGTTGCCAACTGTCCCATATTAGCCAGGACGTCATGTTTTTGGGCCAAATTTGGCTCGTCCCGCATGGGCTGTTGCTTGTCCGGTATAACAAAATACCAGACAGACATCAAAATAGAATCTCATCATATTGTAACAGTAAATAAGTTCCATAGCAATGAATGTTAGCTTAGCCACATCATATGCCAAGTAAGCTTGGGGGCTGCCATTGCTATTGTTATGTGTTCAGTCTCCCATGATTCCTTGTGTTCCAGTTCCCCATCACCCCGTGTCATCGAGTGGATGAGTGTTGTAACCGTGACTGTGTTTGTACGTCTAAGAAACTACACCCGAGTTTCTCGTGTTCTTGATTGTGTCCTGCGTCTGTAAGCTTTGTTGTAGAAAAGCTGGTAGTGCGATCATGGAAAAGCAAACTTTCCCGAGTCTTCCTTCAGCAGTCGCTGCTACAACATACAGTATGCGTTGATTTACATCCAAACACACTTCGCCCCGTGTGCCTCGCCTTCTGTCCTGTATTTGGATGATAGAAAGTTGGCAACCCTACGCAGTGCAAACAAGAACAGCCATTACAATAACGTTGTTATCATCACGAGGAACCAGCAGAACAAGGCGACGTTAAATTCTCCCGATACAGATACACGTCAGTCCAGCTGCAGTCTAAAGTCAAGGAGGAAAGAAAGGACACAGAATCACGCAATGCAAATCTTACAGCTTCCACGTCAAGTTCTTACAGCTCCAAATCAGCAAGGAACTCTGACCAACCGAGCACTGGCCAACGTTAAAGAGCGAGGCATGCTCGGAGCACATTGTCACGGTGAGCACCTCTGACAGAAGCGAGCCCCTGGCCATGCATTGTCCATGTTACATAACTGTGCCATTGTTCCATCTGTGGCGGGGACGTTAAGATCCAAATGAATCAGAGTACGTTTCTGGACAACGGTCGGAAACATACAGTATTTGCAGCAACGGGAATAGAAAAAAAGAAAAGAAAAAAAGCAAGCAAGATTTAAGAGTGGAAGAAACAAACTGACACGCTGTTCAGCCAAATAAGGCTCCTGAAAACAAAATAATAAACAATCGATGGAAGCGGTTTAACTGGCAGACATTTTTTCCAGTTCTGGAAAGAGCGATTGATCCCAAAACTTGTGTAAAAGGAAAAAAAGGACGTAGAAGTGTAGAAGGTAGCAAGGACTGAGCATCACTGAAGTGGAGTGAATGTGGATGTGAGAGAAGGACGCTGTAGAACCACTTTTCATTTCATGAACACACACCTTTTAGTCGACTGAAATCTGTGTTTCAGTGTATCGTAGTTATTCAGATTTTTAATAAAAAGGATTAAAACAGGCCTGAGGCAACTGAAAAAATAACTTCTTGATTGGGTCTGATGAGGTTGTGTTCACAAACCCCTGCAGATAGCGCGCCAGATCTCGCCCACAGGCTGACTTTCTCAGATGGCAGCACACCCGTGTGACTGTGTGTGCGTGTGTGCGTGTGCGTGTTCCTGTGTCATGACGAGCAGGCTCCGAGTGCTTTCAGGGCCCGCAGCCAGATTTCCGTCATCCTCTGTCGTGCTGACGCACGGCCCCTTTAACTCACCGGCTGGATCACACATTCCACAGCACACTCCCGCACTGATCCAGGATCAGCTCTATACCCTCCCACTGATCCAGGATCAGCTCTATA
Organism: Aldrovandia affinis; assembly: GCA_029706075.1. Taxonomy (NCBI): domain Eukaryota; kingdom Metazoa; phylum Chordata; class Actinopteri; order Notacanthiformes; family Halosauridae; genus Aldrovandia; species Aldrovandia affinis. The sequence continues at coordinate 4,393,697 of JAINUG010000043.1, read as the reverse complement.
ACCTCCCATTGATCCAGGATCAGCTCTATACCCTCTCACTGATCCAGGATCAGCTCTACACCCTCTCACTGATCCAGGATCAGCTCTACATCCTCTCATTGAGGAGACAGAGGACACTGCTCTGATCCAGAATCAGCTATCTGAGCGGGCTTATAGATTCTCTTCCCCCCCCGACCCGTCCGTGTGGCTTCTGTTGGGGCGGGTCAGAGCGGGCACACAACACACATCCGTGCAGGGGCCTTCTCCACCTCTCTCTCTTTCATTTGTTTCTCTCTCTCCAAACTGGTCAAATGGAATGATTTATTCATAATCATGGAAGCATAATAAAACGCACATTAATATCACTGACAGTAGATCGAGGCCTCTCTCTCAGCATGCACTGCCCTCTCCCGGCTCCCACCCGTGCACTTCTGCAGTTCATCCTCACGCTTTCAGTCTCAGCAAGTCCTTTGGATCTCATTTTCCTTTCTTCTTTTTTAGTTTTTTTTAGTTTTTTGTCCTTTAAATATATTTTTGACCCAATATAAAAAAACAAGCCAAATATTAAGAATCAACCATTCTTGGAGGTGCCCCCCCCCCCGAGCACATAGGCGTTGTTCGCGTCCCGTCTCATTGGAGTCGTGTTTCGGGGAACGCTGGCGCTCGAAGGGGCGGAGGCAGAAAGCAATTAAAACAAATTAAACAACAATAATAATAATAAAATAAAAAACAGATAAAAAAAGGAATTGAAAAAATGAAAAAAGAAGTGTAGTCCATGGAGGAGGAGACCAGAGGCTCTGTGTGGGGGAGGCACTGTGGCTCACGCTCAGACTGGGGCGGGGGGGCAAGATGTGGAAGAGAAGGCCAGCCTCACCCCAACCTTGCCACGGAGAGAGATGGACAGAGGGGGACAGAGAGAGAGAAGGTCAGAGAGGAGAGGGAGAGAGAGAGAGAGGGACACAGAGAGAGAGATGGAGGGGTTGGGGGGGATAGATGGGGTAGGGTGTTGGGTACTGGTTGTTTGTCCCCAGAGAGCGGGCGCAGGTGTGGGGGCGTGGCCCCTCACAGGTAGAGCTCCTTGGCGATGATATGCTGCAGCTTCTCCCTCAGCGCAAGGAAGCCGGGCCGCACCAGCGGGTCCAGGGTCCAGCACTGCTTCATCACGTCATACACCACCGGCGGACAACCGTCCGGCGCCTCCATCTTATAGCCCTTCTCCACCCGCGGGACCACGTCCTTCAGGGGCTGAGAGAGGCAGACAACTTTCACTATCATCTTATAACCATTTCCCAAACGCTTGCTACACTAATTACACCGCACAGTTATCATCTTTAAAGATTAAACAGGAGCGACACAATGCCACACGATGCAAGTTTTTTTAAAACATGATCGCCCTCTGCTGGAGAGAACATGGAACTAATCTCAAAGTTATACACTGCCCGTCCCAAAAAAAAGTCACACACTAATATTTCGTTGGACCGCCTTTAGCTTTGATTACGGCACGCATGTGCCGTGGCATCATTTCAATAAGCTTCTGCAATGTCACAACATTTATTTCTGTCCAGAGTTGCATACATTTTTCACCAAGATCTTGTATTGAGGATGGGAGAGTCGGACCGCTGCGCAAAGTCTTCCCAGCACATCCCAAAGATTCTCAATGGGGTTAAGGTCTGGACTCTGTGGTGGCCAATCCATGTGTGAAAATGATATCTCATGCTCCCTGAACCACTCTTTCACAATTTGAGCCCGATGAATCGTGGCAGTGTCATCTTGGAATATGCCCGTGCCATCAGGGAAGAAAAAATCCATTGATGGAAAAACCTGGTCATTCAGTATATTCAGGTAGTCAGCTGACCTCATTCTTTGGGCACATAACGTTGCTGAACCTAGACCTGACCAACTGCAGCAACCCCAGATCATAACACTGCCCCCACAGGCTTGTACGGTAGGCACTAGGCATGATGGGTGCATCACTTCATCTGCCTCTCTTCTTACCCTGATGCGCCAATCACTCTGGAACAGGGTAAATCTGGCCTCATCAGACCACATGACCTTCTTCCATTGCTCCAGAGTCCAATCTTTATGCTCCCTAGCAAATTTAAGCCTTTTTTTCCGATTAGCCTCACTGACAAGTGGTTTTCTTAAGGCTACACAGCTGTTTAGTCCCAATCCCTTGAGTTCCCTTCGCATTGTGCGTGTGGAAATGCTTTTACTTTCACTATTAAACATAGCCGTGAGTTCTACTGTAGATTTTTTACGATATGATTTCACCAAACGTTTAAGTGATCGCCGATCATGATCATTCAAGATTTTTTTCCAACCACATTTCTTCCTCGAAGATGATGGTTCACCACTATCCTTCAAGGTTTAATAATGGATAGTTCTTAACCCAATTTTAGTAGTTTCAGCAATCTCCTTAGTTGTTTTCTTTGCTTGACGCAGGCCAATAATTTGACCCTTCTGAAACAGATTAACATCTTTTCCACGACCACAGGATATGTCTTCCAACATGGTTGTTTAAGAAATGAGAAGCTACTCACTTCATCAGTTAGGGTTAAATAACTTGTTGCCAGCTAAAACATATTAATCACTGCAGTAATGATCCAATGGAAGGCTCTTACCTATTTGCTTAGTTAAATCCAGGTGGTGACTTTTTTTTTGGCCAGGCAGTGTATTTGCACTCAACTCCAAAATGAATGCATAAAATGAATGAATACAAAATCCAAAAGATGTAGAAAATTAATGTTACAGGAAATTAGCTATATTTTATGCAAAAAAAGGGGGAACATGATATTCTTTTCTACTAATACAATTGTTCAGAAAAAATTTTGTTTAACAAGCAATATTTTTTCCCCCCGAAATAGATGCACATCACAATTATTCACACCCCTAAAAAAAAATGATTTAGGGGTGTGAATAATTGTGACAGACGCAACCACACATTTTCAATCGGTCTGGAGATTGAGATGTCCGTTATTATTGAGATGTCCAAAACTTAAATAAAAAAAGAGTTGACTGCACCGAACTAATCACAGAAACAGCAGTCCACTGACGCATTTGAACTGTGTCAAATAAAACACGTTCTGAAATAGAATTCACAGGTATGAGAGGAGCGAACGCTGGCAAAACGAGGCGCGAGAGAGAGAGACGTACGATTCTGGGGTACGGCACGCGCCCAAACGAGTAGATCTCCCACAGCAGGATGCCGTAGCTCCACACGTCTGATTTGGTGGAGAACTTCTGCTCAGCAGGAGAGAGGGGGAGTTAGAGATGGGCCATGAACAAGCAATCAACTTACACACGTCTGCACCACAAACACACACACAGGCACACACACACACACACACACACACACACACACACACACACACACACACACACACACACACACACACACACAGGCATGCACACACACAGGCATGCACACACACACACACGCAAACACGCACGCACTCCTATACACACATACATGCACATGCACACGCACACCTGAGTCCATTAGAGACTGTAAAACAAGAGATGTCAAACTCACTCCATGGAGGGCCGAGTGTTTGCTGTACCTGGTGTAGAGAGGTACACACTCGGCCCTCGATGTAACGTGTGAAGTAAAGCCCAGCTGTGAAGCGTTACATTGTGAAGAATGAGCGCTCTTGTGTGGGTAGATGGTAGAGTATGATGCTGGTTTACCTTCTCTCTCAGGGCCTCGGGGGAGGTCCACTTGACAGGCAGCTTGGCCGTGTCCTGGGTGGAGGACGCCTCCTTTGTCAGCCCAAAGTCGCTGACCTTGGCGTTGTTCTCGTCCGACACCAGCACGTTCCGGGCAGCCAGGTCTCTGTGGACAAAGTTATTGGCCTCCAGGTACTCCATGGCCTCACATACATCACTGAGGATGGAGGGGAGGGAGAGAGAGGGGGGGAGAGAGACAGAGAGGGGGAGGGAGGGGGGAGGGAGAGAGAGAGAGAGAGAGAGAGGGGGAGAGAGATGGGAGAGAGAGAGAGGGAGAGACACAGAGAGAGAGGGGGGGAGGGGGAGAGAGAGGGGAGAGGGAGGGAGAGAGAGAGAGACGGAGGGAGGGAGGAGAGAGGAGAGAGACAGAGAGAGAGGGAGGGGGGAGAGAGGGGGAGAGAGAGGGAGAGGGAGGGGTGAGGGGGAGAGAGAGAGAGGGAGGGAGGGGAGAGGGAGAGAGAGAGAGAGGGAGAGGGAGGACGGGAGGGAGAGATAGAGAAAGAGAGGGGGAGGGAGGGAGAGGGGAAGGGAGAGAGAGAGAAAGTGAGGGGGGAGGGAGAGAGAAAGAGAGGGAGGGGTAGGGAGAGAGAAAGAGAGGGGGTAGGGAGAGAGAAAGAGAGGGGGGGGGGAGAGAGACAGAGAGACAGAGAGAGAGGGTAGAGGGAGGGAGAGGGAGAGAATGAGAGAGGTTACTACAAAGAAAATCATACAGCCATCACGTTTCACTTAAAATATATCAGAGAGTTTTTATAGAGTTTTTCCATTTCAAACCATTTAATGTAGTAAATGAAGCACAACCCCAACTGAGTGATAACAGCAAGGAAGCGTGAGCAGTACCACTGATAACCAGCAGGGGAAAACTCACAGTGAGAACTTGAGCAGGCAGTCTCCGCCCAGCACGGTCCGGCCTCGCGAGCGCAGGTAATCCACCAGACTACCCTGGGGGCAGAGACACACTGTCAGTGAGGCCGTTTCCTCTTTTTCATTTGAGAAACTCCCACCAATGGAAACGGCAGGGTCTTAAACTGCGCCTGCCCAGCACAACGAAACAGCGGCTCGAAAAATGGGTTCATATCTCAGCACGACTCCCTCGTAAAATAAAGGTCAGAAGGAGAACAGCATGATTGTGAGCCCGCGGGTCACGGGTCTGTGTGCCCAGGCAGTGTCTCATTGGTGCCCAGGCCCGGCGCGTGTGGGCGGAGCCTGCTTGGGCCTCTGATGATGCGCTCCACGGGGCGGGGGATGATGATGATGATGATGATGAGGTCACTGACCTTGGCCATGTACTCGGTGACGATGAACAGGCTGCCCCGCTCCTCCACGATCACCCCCAGCAGCTGCACCAGGTTATTGTGTCTCAGCTGCCTGTAAGGAGTAGGGAACATGGACAGACACAGATCATCAGTAAAACATTATGAAAAAACACACACTCACACACACACACACACACACACACACACACACACACACACACACACACACACACACACACACACACACACACACACTCACACACTCACACACACACACACTCACACACACAGACACACACACACACACACAGACACACACACACTCTCACACACACACACACACACACACACACACACTCACACACTCTCACACTCTCACACTCTCACACTCTCACACTCTCACACTCTCACACTCTTACACACACACTCACACTCTCACACTCTCACACTCTCACACACACACACACACACTCTCACACACACACACTCACACACACTCACACACACACACACTCACACACACTCACACTCTCACTCTCTCACACTCTCACACTCTCACACTCTCACACTCTCACACTCTCACACTCTCACACACACACACACACACGGGCGAAAGCGGGGGCGGGGCTCACGTCATGACGGAGGCCTCAGCGATGAAGGCTTGGGCCGTGGCGTCGTGTTTGATGCACTTCACCGCCACCTTGGTCCCGCGGTAATCCCCCACCATCACGTCTGCAGGGAGAGGGACAGGATCAATCAGACACACACCGCTTTCTACGCTCAACCTTTCAACCCATCAAACGATCAGTTACTGTCCGTTCATTAGGCTTGTAATGCCTAACTGCATACACTCGGAATAAGAGCCACAGAAACACAGAATAAGAGGCACAGAAACACTTCAGAATAAGAGCCACAGAAACACACTTCAGAATAAGAACCACAGAAACACATGTAGAACAAGAGCCACAGAAACACACTTCAGAATAAGAGCCACAGAAACACAGAATAAGAGGCACAGAAACACTTCAGAATAAGAGGCACAGAAACACATTTAAAAATAAGAGCCACAGAAACACACTTCAATATAAGAGCCACAGAAACACTCAGAATAAGAGCCACAGAAACACACACAGACAACGCCTTGAAGGCCAAAACCTCCCACACTGAAAATGATGTCATTACAAAAGTGGACCAATCACAGAGCTCGAGGCACACACTTTGACCCCGCGCAGTGCTTTGTATGAGTACTGTGGCACATCCATGCACTCCACTCCAGGAGCGCTGGGGATTAGCAGCTGCTCCTGTGCCCATTCTGCCACCAGCGGCCGGGCTCACGTCTGATACGGCTGAGCCCTGGGCCTCAGCCACTGGGGCTTGAGAAACAGACACACTTGCCTCCAAACTCCCCTTTCCCGATGGTCTGGAGGAGCTTGAGTTCCTTCCTGTTAAGAGCCCAGCCACCTGTGGGACACAACGCAACAGTGAGTCAGTCAGCTAGCATCGTCGGTAACATCAGCACAACGATGTCACATACTGTCACATTTGCAAGTAATGGGACCAAAAGCGCAGACTGTGATCAGTTGTAGGCCAGGGGGCCCCAAACCGTGGTCCTGGAGAGCCGCAGGGCATGCTCCCTTAGTCAGCAACCGATTCACACCCAAGAAATCAGATGAGGTGAGTTCACTAACTGTGTAATCAACTGCTTTAAATAATCAATTAAGTGCTGACCAGGACCAGGGCTGGGGACTCCAGTTTAAGGCTATGGTAAATGACAAGATGTACATTCATGGCCCATCAAACTACTTCTTCCCAGCCCAACCACAAAAAACTAAATACAGAAAAACTAAAGCACGTTCCATCAGATATCGCAACAGAGCTCAGACACCAGATGTCCTTAGACCAGGGGTGGGCAATTCTGTCCTGGAGGGCCGGTGTGTATGCAGGTTATTGTTTCAACCTGGCTAAATGAGCTAATTAGTTGGATATGCCAATGCTGGTTCACTCGTAGATTTAGACCACAGTAACATGTTTCATATGGGGACACAAGAAAGTCTTCAGCTGTAGGTAAAATGTCAGATCACATAAATGATTGGGATAATTAAATAATTAAGTCTGAGTCCACTACCAAGATCTGTTTGTTTTCATCATTCATCAAAAACTAACACAAAATGTTTACTGATGTGGTATATGTTATTCAAGAATGTCATAAAACATTAAACATAAAAAATAAAAAAATACGTTTGTTTGAGAAAGGATTTTATGAAATTGAAATATCTATAAATAGATATTAATGTAATTAATATGGTCCTCTATGTGTTCTCGTTGCTACTGCAGGTGCTTTAATCTTGAGAAAGGACATTTAAGTTTTTGCTGTTGTTTAAGTCAGCCAGCTCTAACGTACGCACAGTGAACTAGCATGATGACATTAGCATTCGCTATTGATTGGACCCCCTGAAACTGAGCCCCCCTCTGCTCTTACTTCTGGAGAACTCGTCCTGGGCAGCAACGGTCCCCTCCATGAGTTTTGGCTTGATGAGTCTGGTACAGAGGCCGTCGGCGTCTTTGGTGTAATGCTGTGAACAGACAGACAGAAGGGTTCTGATTGGTGGGCTTCTGTGAACAGGCAGACAGAAGGGTTCTGATTGGTAGGCTTCTGTGAACAGGCAGACAGAAGGGTTCTGATTGGTGGGCTTCTGTGAACAGGCAGAGACGCACACAACTGCTGGCGAACAAAGCATTTGATGTTCTCTGCTAAAAAGCGCTTTTTCTTTCTCGTGAACTTTGTTAGCCCTGTTTCCAATGAGCACCAGTAGTTACACCTTCTCACACGCTCGAAGCGCACCTAGTTCTTCATTCACTTAAGTCACAGGTAAGTGTACATTTGGTAAGACTGTTTGGTGCAATGTTGTGAAGAGATACTTCAGATACCCATTTTAAATAAAGCTTGTTTCTGGTACATGAGCAGGCGACATCCTTTCTGCCAATCAGAAAACATGATTAGTGCGAGTGGTGACAATGTGCTCAACACCACACAAGTACCTGTTTCATACAGGATTTAAATACATTAAAAAGTATAATATGCAGGTAACGGGCAAAATAAAGGCAACACTTTGGTGACCGGGGGGGCACAGGCTAAGAGAGTGCCCTGCCTAGGAAAGGGGAGGGCTGGGTCCACCGGTACTGGCATCCCCCGAAGTACACTCGCGGTACTGCAATCGTTTAAAGGGTCTTTCATTTACTCAAGTGTTGCCTTTATTTTGGCAGTCACCAGAATAAAATATGTAAAATTACAATCAATTATAAATGACCATCATTGAACTTTTCAATACCTTTGAGGTCAGAGGACATTTTAGGCATTTAGCAGATGCTCTTATCCAGAGCGACTTACAGTTTACATTTCTTTACATACAATCAATTTATACAGCTGGATATTTTACTGAAGCAAATCAGGTTAAGTACCTTGCTCAAGGGTACAACAGCAGTGCCCCACCTGGGAATTTAACCTGCAACCTCTGACTTACAAGTCCAGTTCCCTAACCATTACACTACACTGCCAGAGGAGAGCTAGTCTCAACTCCAGACGCGCAATCTCTGAATAATTGTCTGACTGCGTTGAACTTTTCTGGCCTTTGAACCAATCTGATTGGTGCCAACTCATTTCTGATGGTGGATTGGGTTGGCTGGCGTGGGTTATCGTTTCACACGCCCACTCTATTGCAGTCCTCAAAAACAGTAACTGACAACCGGCTCATTAGCAAAGCACGTCCCAAGAAGTTGGGCAGAGGTGTACCCCATCGCAGCGAGAGGTTAGCCAATAGTGATCCACATTTGATAGTTATGATTCTGACGACAGAGGGCCACATGGAGCGAGACGTCCGTCCGCTTACAGACTCGATGCGGAGGCGGGAGGAGAACTGCAGCCGAGCTGCAGGAAGAGCGTGGGCGTGAGAGAGCTTCCCCTCTGCGCCCTTTCTCTTAGAAACACACAAGCTCCTTAATTCTCCCCAGTATCGACAGGGTAGCCTGCGCTGCTAGAGATCCCCCTTCACTGTGGTCCGTGACGTCATCACGCGCATTACTGTATGTGGTGGGAGAGCCGGACTCCACAGCCTGCGCAATACACAGTGCTATCCACCAGAGGGCAGTGTGACACCCAGTCATTCTCCAAAGCGGGAAAATAACTCCCAAGAAACTGCTGGGAACACGAGCATGAATTTCATTCAGACTTAAGCCTCTTTGAAAAGCCTTTCAAGTGGAGTGGTAAGAATTTCAAACGTTACACATTGGCTGGGAGAATGAGATCGGCTCTGCTGGATGAATGGAAGCCCAGCTGGCAGCACTTACAGCTCTCCCGGGGGGCTGAGGAGCTTTGGGGAATCTGCAGAGGTGCACTGGAACCCAATGACACCTATGCTATTCATGTTTTTCACTTTCTCACTCACACCGACACACTCACAGACACAAAAACTCACACACATAAAAACTCTCTCTCTCTCGCTCTCTAACACACACACACGCACACACACGCACACACACACACACACACACACACACACACACACACACACAACACACACACACACACACACACACACACACACACACACACACACACACACACACACACACACACACACACACACACACACACACACACACACACGTGTGTGAGAGAGAGAGAGAGAGAGAGAGAGGGAAAGAGAGAGAAGAAAGAGAGAAGAAACACATGAACCACAATACTGAGCACCCAGAGCTCACAGAACCGCCTTCAGGGGGAAGGGGAAGAGGACTGCCCCACAGTGCACAGATTAACACGTTTAGGGCAAAAGGAAATCCATCACTCTGGCAGCGGGGGCACCGGTTTTGTGCCTCAGAAACACAGTGCTCCGATTTCCTGGACTGGAGGGAGCAAGAGAGAGAGCAAGCGAGAGAGAGAGCAAGAGAGAGAGAGCAAAGCCTGCTGTGACAGGCTGCAGAGAGAGAGGGCAGTCTGAACTAGAAAAGAAAAACAGAGAAGAATGCAAGGAATTCAGAAGGGTCTGTCAGAGAGAGAGAAGAGAAGGAGAGAGGGATGGAGAAAGGGAGAGAGGGGAGGTTCCTACTCCTCTGAGGGCGGGGTCTACTGTAATTAAACTTTGAGGTGATTTAATGGCTGGTGAGCCCCATGGTATTTCTGCCCTGTGAAACCCTGTTTAGTGCCCAGCGATTCCTCACTCAAACCGGAGTGCAGGGTTCATTCAGAGAAACCGCTTTCATCCTGAACACCAAACCACCCCCCGAACACGGCCAGGGCCAGGCAGGGGGAGGAACGCTGAACACCCAATCACCTGCAGTTCAGTGAGTCACCTGTGAATCTGTCACACCTGTGTCTCCTTCACATCTGTGTCCCCACTGATGCTACCCTGCTCCTCTCAGGTGACCTAAGTCACATTTTCTCAACGTATCCCACACAGATCAGCTTCACTGCCCCTCGCCTGATTCTTGGCGATTAGTGTGTGGAGTTCATCCCTTGCAGGGGATTTGGCCAAGCGCATTGTTCAACCTCGCTTTTCTGCACCAAGAAGATCACGGCGCGGGTAGATGACATCATCAGCTGGCTGAACAGTGGAGTGATGCTGGAATAAGGCGCTTAATGCCCCCGGGGGGGGAGGAGGGTCGCACAGAATGACTCTCGGAGGAGATTCCCGTCTCACAACAACCGTTTGTGATTTGATTGGTGTTGAGAGTCAGAGTGATCTGTGTGTGTGTTTGGTATTGAGTCAGAGTGTGTGTGCGTATGTTTGGTGGTGAGAGTCAGAGTGTGTGTGTGTGTGTGTGTGTGTTTAGTGTTGAGAGCCAGAGTGACATTGTGTGTGTGTGTGTGTGTGTGTGTGTTTGGGGTTGAGAGCCAGAGTGACATTGTGTGTGTGTGTGTGTGTGTGTGTGTGTGTGTTTAGTGTTGAGAGCCAGAGTGACATTGTGTGTGTGTGTGTGTGTGTGTGTGTGTGTTTGGTGTTGAGAGTCAGAGTGTGTGCGCGTATGTTTGGTGGTGAGAGTCAGAGTGTGTGTGTGTGTGTTTGGTATGTGTGTGTGTGTGTGTGTGTGTTTTGGGGTTGAGAGTCAGAGTGATGTGTGTGTGTTTCGTATGTGTGTGTGCACTTGTGGGACGTGTGAGCGTGTGCAGGGCCCGTCTCACCTCCACGAGCTGCATGAGGTTGTCAAAGTACTCCTCCTCGTCGATGGACAGCTTGCCGTCGTGGTAGATGATGCGGTAGTGCTCCACCTTGCCCTCGCAGCTCACGCACAGGGTGTAGTCCCCGGGGTAGTTGGTGCTCTCGCGCACCAGGTATAGCCCCACCTCCGGAGGGATCAGCAGCCGCTCCGCCTGCTCACGGCTGATCTTCCCGTGGAACCAGCTGAGCAGGGAGAGCAGGAGCCAGGTGAGAAACGCCTCACACACTCACACACTCACACTCACACACACACACTCTCACGCTCGCTCGCACTCACACACGCACTCACACACTCACGCTCGCTCGCACTCGCACACGCACTCGCAGGCATGCACACAGACACAGACACAGACACAGACACAGACACAGACACGCAAAACAAAGAGGACGCAGCCCCCCACGGGACAGGTGCCTCTGGCTATAAAGACATACTGCAATGTGTGTGACACTCGTTTTTAACGTGGTAACAATGCATTTTACAGTGTCCCGAAGACACAAACCATTCATAAACACATACAAGACACACGTCATCTGACGTGACGCTTTCACACAGACGGCTGGCACATAGGCGGCGCCGCGGCACGAGAGTGGACATGTGGACAGGGAGGGAGGGAGGGAGGGGCTCATTATGTGGCCACGCCACCCGACTGCGCCGTTTCTGAGGTCTCTCTTGGGCCGCCACGTCTCCAGCAGCAGGAAGTGCTGCAGAATGCGCCGAGTCGAAAACAGGAAGAGCCGAGAGAGAAAGAGAGAGAGAGAGACAGATAAAGAAAGAAAGAAAAAAGAAATGTACATAGAGAAAGAGAGGTAGAGGGAGGGGAAGAGAGAGAGCGGGCCTGTGCACGAGGGCAGATGCAGAGGTGTGATTTCGGCATGCTGCAGAGATATCCTGTCTCCACTGCACCCTGCACGCCTCCTACAACTAGCCCCAATAACCAAGGGGCTCACGCGCCCATTTCCATTCCTCTCTGTGAACCACCTAGAAGGATTACTGAAGCCATGGAGCCACCTCCTCGCTACACTCTATGTACCACACCACCTCACCTACCACACCACCATCTACCACACCACCTCACCTACCACACCACCATCTACCACACCACCATCTACCACACCACCATCTACCACACCACCTCACCTACCACACCACCATCTACCACACCACCTCACCTACCACACCACCATCTACCACACCACCTCACCTACCACACCACCATCTACCACACCACCTCACCTACCACACCACCATCTACCACACCACCATCTACCACACCACCTCACCTCACCTCACCTCTGTCTGCAAACAGGGAAAACAGACACAGGAACGCATGCACGCACATACACACACGCACGCACGCACGCACGCACACACACACACACACGCACACACACACACACACACACACACACACGCAAAACACACACAGACACACGCACACACACATCTCCCTTTGTGTAGTGGCATTGAGTAAAGTGTGTAATTGATTAGCTGGGGTTCACAGGCCCGGCCCGGCCCCTCCATGCACTGCTCAGTCTCACACCGCAGTCTGTGTGTGAAGCAGCTTAGAGCGGATTGACTTGATTAGATCAGAGGAGCTGCTCCTGCTCTCACACAGAAGCTCCTTAACTCCTCTAATCCGGGAGAGGGAGCCATCGCAGCGCCGCTACAAGGCACAAGCACGGGGACCATGGGGGACGAGACAGGGGTGGAAATATCTCCTCCACTCCCACCAATCCAATCCAGTCTCGCCCCTCCGCGGTCAGCGGTGTGGTCACCATGGCTTCCTCCCAGCGATGCGGTCGGCAGGCACGCGCTGGCTTCGGTCGCAAGGCACCGGTGATTTTCTGCTGGGTGAAGTCTGACCGAGCAGGCACTGGCCCTGTCATTCGCACTGCTGCGGTTATGTCTGTGTGCAGCCACCAGGGGGCAGACGAGAGGGAATCCCTGCTGCCGTGAGCTGAACACCCAGCTCCTGGGGGCTTGGACTCCAAGCAGAGAAGCGCCCTGTGCCATTGTAGGGAGAGGTTTTCCCTAAAATACTGTCCCCCCCCCCCCCACTACAAAGGGTTACAGCAAGAGGGATCGTCATTCAGCTAACGAGTGAGAGAGAGAGACACAGAGAGAAAGACAGAGTGAGAGAAAGAGAGATAGAGAACGAGAGAGTGAGAGTGAGAGAGAGAGGCGTCGGAGGATTACATCAATCAAACGCTGGTGATTTTTTATCTCAGAGCTCAGTCATGTTGAAACTCAGCTCCCTTTGGGGGGGAAGAGGAAAAAAACAAAAACAAAATAAAAAAACAGCCCTGAAGCAGTCAACAGCGTTGGTGAGAACCAATCACTGCACGCCCACGCATGCACACGCACGCACACACACGCTCTCTCTCTCACACTCCGCAGCGCCTGCTTCCCTGAGGAGCAAAAGGGCTTAGGGGCTTCTAGTACTGTACAAACTGCAAGGGTCACAGGGTCACAGAGCGCCCCACAGACACCCTGTCCACTGCCCCGTCTCTTCCCCCAGCCACCTGCCCCACACAGCGCTGGCCCCTGTGACTCTGACTGAGGTGGGGTCAGGCCTGCCCTGATCACATACTGTGGGGACACATCAGAAAAGGCCATTTGCATAACTCTCTCATTTCTTTCTCTTCTGAAGACGCTGCCTCTTCAAAAGGCTCCGAATCGGGCCTCCAGACGGCCCGACCTTCACGGACAGGCAGGCAGCGCGATACCGACAGGCATCCACAGATATCATCATCATCCCCCAAACTGCACCCCAACCAATCACATCCTCCTCCAGCTTAGGGGGGCAGACGCTGCCAACGAGGCTGATTCACCCGCTCATCTCATTGCCCTTCATCTCTTACACACGCACGCAGGCACGCACGGCCACTTTCACAAAAACAAATTCTGCTCGATATTCATTAAATGTGTACATTCGTAGGATCAGTATTTGAATATGCGTGTTACAGACCTGACAACACTGGGAAATCGTTTGAGAATCAGTCGCAGAAGAATTGTTGGACGGGGAGGGGATCCCCCTCGTCAGTTAAAAACCTCTTCATCATTTCCTGGATAAGTCACCTTGCTTACCTTGCAAAGCGTGAGAAATGGTAGCTTGCGTGACCACACGTTTACTGGCTCCAGTCCAATAATATGTGAGTTCTGTATGACTGTTTTAACCGAAGGCTAATTTCGCCGTAGTTTAAAGTGATACCCGTGCGATTTGACGAAGCAGATCATCTTTCCCGTTGTAGAATTTTAGTTGTCCAAAGCTCAGAATATGAATACAAACAGAACACCATCATAAACATAACATCGTAGCACAGAACAGGGTGGCCTACTGTTAGAAACGTCTACTGCATTAGAATCTGAGTTACCACTTGGTTAGCTTATGGGCACGCGGTTTTATTACTTTAAAAAATGATCATTGAAAAACTGGTCTTGGAATGTTGATTCAGAATCAGATTCGATATTCGAATAAAATGTGACATCCCTAACACACACACACACACACACACACGCACGCACACACACACACACAGACACAGACACACACACAGACACACACACACACACACACACCCACACACGCACACACACACACACACACACACACACACACACACACACAGACACACACACACACACACACACACACACACACACACACACACACACACACACACACGGTGGGGGCTGGGGGTGCAGCTCAGCACCGTTAGGGCGGCAGCAGGCCGGAGTGCGCTGCAGCGGGATGTCTGTCTCCCGGGTCGCGCTCGTTTCAAGCTCCATTAACCCTTCACAATGCCGCCTGTCACACACGGACACGAGCCTGCAAACGCGCACAAGGTCACCGAAGGTCCCTGTGGCGCCTGGAACAGGGTCACAGAGGTCATGCCTCCTCTGCTCCAGAGCGCACTGTACGTGTGCACTCCGGAAGGGAGGCAGCACAACAGGAATCAGACCTGCCAATGGCAGCTCACAGAAATGCAGTTTCAACACGTTTACACGGAACATTATTATCCTGGTGAATTCACAACATCTTCAGCTATTTTGCCGACTCAAACGGTGAAAGATCTGGACAAAGCAAGCTCCACGTGGGAACTTGCGTTCAGTGGGAATGGATGTTTGAGTGTTCTGTTAACTGGATATTTCAAATATTTGCTGTTTTTGCGGTTGAATGAACACACATTTGATTACTGACCCAAGCACACTGATTTCCACGTGACTACGTATTCAGGTAGTCAGATAACGGGTGTCAGCCATGGCACACACCTATGCAAACACACGCCCACCTGCGCACACACACACACACACACACACACACACACACGCACGTGCACACACACGCGCACACACCCACCTGCGCACCCACACACACGCCCACCTGCGCAAACACACGCCCACTTGCACACACACACACACACACACATACACCCACCTGTGTGTACGCACACACGCACGTGCACACACACACATGCGCACACACCCACCTGCGCACCCACACACATGCCCACCTGCGCGCGCACATGCACACACACGCGCACAGACACATGCCCACTTTCTCTCACACACACACACACGCGCACACGCGCACATGCGCACACACGCACACACACACACACACACACACACACACACACGCGCGCACACGCCTGTACTCACGGCATCAGGCTGAGTTTGCCTCCAGACTTCACTCCCTCCCTCTTCTGGACGTAGTTGGCTGGGATGGTGCCTTCTCTCCCCACTGTGTTTTTGGCTTTGTACCAGTTAGGATCCTGGTGACACGGGAGAGAGCGCAGCCAGAGAGCGTCACTCAAGAGAGCACATCACCCGAGAAAGACCGTGTGGGCCGAATCCAGGCCAGCCCTCTCAGCCTAGGACCCTGATTACTCTGCGGGCGGATTCTGTGGCCTTCAGCTGAAACTCTGAAAGTCCACTGTGCATCTCCGTGCCGCTGGACACACACCAGGAGGTAACTGGCTGCAGCGAAGCAGCGATTCATTCAATTAAGAGCGGCCAATTGTGATGCGTTTGGGGCCACTGGACAAATGGCTGCTTTATTCTGGATAATTCTGGTAATGGAAGAAGCAACCTATTAAGAGACCAAGCTTGTGTTCCAGGGTCCAAATGGTGCATCACAGATGGACACAAATAGCTTTGCTCAAGTTATATTTGCTCAATAATTTGTAACAGTTTGTTCATCACAACACAGTTCCAATTCATGACGGTTTAGATAACGATGATGCTTCTGTTTCATACACAAATGCTATTATGCCCTGCACCGAATGATAGATTATGTTTTCATTTCATTTCAAACCATTCTGTTGAATAATAGATAAATGTATTAATGTCGAATTACCATGAATATTGCTGATTAAATGGAATGTGTGTCATAAGCACAGTGCATAATTGATATTTATTCATATTGGTTAAATGACAAATCACATCGAGGCTGGATCGCCACCTTGCTTCTGGATGACTGAATTGCAGCCAATTTAGTATTTTTTTAAAAATACTATAAAACGCATGGTCTTGCCTATAACAGCTATTACATTGTGAAAAGGTAAAAGTCTTCTTTCCATCATAATTAATTATGGGCTACACTTTTATAGTGCTGAACATCAAGAACATGGCAATCGCAGAAAGCATGATGCCGTCACCAGAACTGAATGCAGGGCTCTTAACGCTCTACAATCCACAAGTTTTCCACCAAAAAAAAAAAGATGAAACATTTCAGCTCCCGTGTCCATGGCAACAGCGGCAGGTTACCTTGGTGACTCCAATGATGGTTACGACGTCTCCCTTGCAGAAGGGCAGGTCCTGCTCCGTCGTGCCCAGGAAGTTGTACTTGGCTACGCACTCTGCGCCGGGCGGCCATGTTGTCTGGGGGAGCGGAGGGAGGGGGGGGAGAAAGCTGGTGATTGGCTGATTAACGAACAGGGGCTCAGAGCTTCCTCTCCCCGCAGGCGCAGTTCACGGAGCCGATCATTAATTCATGAAGCATCGGCTCTGTTTAACCGCTGTGAGCTGGAGACCAGCATCCACATACTTTCGTCTAATTGCGGAGGGAGGGGGGCAGTTGACAGAACAACAGGGTGAGCAGAATATAGAGACGTGGGGTGGGGGGGGCAGGAAGGAGAAAAACAAAGGAGCGAGGCTGAGGAGGTGCAGTTAGGCATGTGCTACAGTCGGGTGCACTGTCAGATATGCACAAAATCATACTCCCATTTTAATGAGGGCACTTACACCAGAACAGACCACACCAGACCAGACCAGACCAGAACAGACCAGACCAGACTGAGCTCTCACTGTGCATTATGGGTGTGTGTGTACCTGTGCTTACCTATCAGACCCAGGAGGCCTTGCCCGTAGGACTGCAGCTACTTCACCTCTTTAGAACGTGCGCAAACTTGTGGAATGGCTCACCGAGGCACAGCGGTGCCCCACCGCTGGCTAAATCTCGAATGCAGAGGTGGAATTAAAATGTGGAAAGTCTGGAATACGTGCCTGAAAAGAATACACTCGATCCTGACTCTTGACAGTAAAGAGACACTGTTGAGTTTTTTTCTTGTGAAACCTGCACGGAACCTGTACCTGTTCCTTCAAAAATGTTTATTGTTTGTTACTCGTTACACGCTAGCTGGTTGGCCAGCCATTAAACGATAAACTGAATATCCATATTCTCAAACATTCCTGTGTCTTGTTCAGCAAGTACTGCGAATTAGCAATCACAATAATATCGCGCACTATTTCAACGAGAAACTATTTCAAACTATTTCGTTTCAGTGACACTGTGTGACGTAGCACTGAAAACAGCCACGCTGACATCATGTTATTCAGCACTGAAATGGAAGTGCTTTCTGTTTGTAGGCATGGCTGAGGTGTATGAAACTCTTTACTGTAAGAAATATTCTCTCCCACATGCACACCCAGCTGTGATTCATGCACTGACTGTCAGAAGAGAACAGTCTGAGTTTCTGCCCTGAAGTGCCTTCATTCAAACACAAAAAGAGCACCCTCTGTCTAGAGAGAGTACATTTGTCTGTCTGGAGAGAGTACATTTCGGTGCAGCTTCAGTTCTGATGAATCTCACACTGCAGAGGAACTCTGAAGCTCTCTTAGACTGGCTATTGGGTTCATGGTCACCTCCTGACCAAGGCCCTTCTTGCCCGGTTACAGAGTTTGGCCGCGGTGGTTTCAAACTTCTTCCATTTCACAATGATGGAGCCCACTGCTCCTGGGGACATTCAATGCTTTAGCAATGTTTTTCCCAGATCTATGCCTCAACACAATTCTATCTCAGAGGTCTATAGAGAGTTCTACTTCAACTCTGACATGCACTGTTAACTGAGACCTTATAGCAAAAGCATGTACAATCAATTGAATTAGCCACTGGTGGACTACAATCAAGTTGTAGAGACATAGCAAAGGGTCTGAATACTTATGTAAATGTGATATTTCAGTTTTTTATTTTTAATACATTTGCATACATTTCTAAAAACCTGTTTTTGCTTTGTCATCATGGGGTATTGTGCGTAAATTGATGAGGAAAATAATGAATTCAATCAATTTTAGAATAAGGCTGTAACATAACAAAATGTGGAAAAAGTGAAGGGGTCTGAATAGTTTCTGAATGCACTGTACATTTATGCCCACATACAGTTTGAATAGAATTATGGTTTGAAGACACATACGGAATTAACGTCTACCATCTTTCCCATTTTAAACAGATCAAATCCTGGATGCACACGCACACGCACGCGCACACACAAATGCATATACGCGCAGAAACGCATACATGCGCACACAAGCACACACACACATTAGGCAACATTGCCACATAAAAAAGGACACCTGAAAGGAGAATTCCAGAAAGCTGCACACTGAATTCAGTGAGCCTGAGAGACATCACCCTGTTGACCCTGCGCATCTAGCAGCCAAACAGCACCTTTCAATCAAGACACACGAGTGGGCATTTTCTCTCTCTCCGTTTCACTCTCTCCTACCGTACAGCAACAAAGATAAAACAGATAATTGCGCTGATAAGCAAATGCCTCTCTCTTTATTTAAAGATGGAGGAGCAGGTGGTTTGAGATGGCTATCAGGCCCCATTTGTGGAGCGTTTAACTCCATGTCCTGGCTGTTGCGTCTGTTACTGACATCCATAGCAGGCAGCCCAGTTGAGCAGAGTGTGCAAGTGCGAGTGTGCGTGTGTGTGTGTGTGTGTGTGTGTGTGTGTGTGTGTGCGAGTGTGTGCGTGCGTGCGTATGTACAGGTGAGAGAGTGTGTGTGTGCGCGTGCGTATGTACAGGTGAGAGAGTGTGTGTGTGTGCGTGAGAGTTTGTGTGTGCAAGAGTGTGTGTGTGCATGCGAGGGCATGGGCATGTGCATGAGAGAGTGTGTGTGTGTTTGCGTATGTATGTGCAGGCGAGAGTGTGTGTGTGTATGTGCGTGCGAGAGTGTGTGTGTATGTGCGTGCGAGAGTGTGTGTGTATGCGTGCGTGAGAGTGTGTGTGTGCATGAGTGTGTGTGTGCATGCGAGGGCGAGGGCATGTGCATGAGAGTGTGTGTGTGTACATGCACATAGGCCACCATTACACACAGACGGGTTTAAGTGAAAGCTGAATGTAAACAGTGCTGCCTCTCTGAAGTGTAACGTGCTGGCCACTGCGTTTGCCTCTTACCTGGATCCCAGACATGCTGAAGGCGATGGGGCAGCAGGCGCTTAGGTAGGAGTCACAGGTGAACTGGTACCATCAGAACACCTCCTCACAGGGACCTGAGGAGACACCAGAGACACGTGAGAGAGCGCTTCACTTTACACCTCCACCTTTCACATCTCTACTATGCCACTGCAACCGCAGGCCTGCTCAATCAGCCAATCACCAATGAGCACCGCACACACCTGGCCGTTCTGGACCAATGAAGACCCCCCAAACAGGTTCTGGGGCTTTGGAGGGAAAATTAATGCAAGGACAGAGCGTTTCCAGGACGTTGTGTGAAAGTATAATATAGTATTGGCACGGTTTTACATTACGTGTGCACAGTAATATAATATAATATATAATATATGCCACTTAGCAGACGCTTTTATCCAAAGCGACTAACAGTAATGAATGCATTCAGTATGTGTGGTCCCAGTGGGAACTGAGCCCACAACCTAAGCGTTGTCAACGCCGTGCTCTACCTGCTGAACCGCACACAGTAACAGGATACGGACAACATTCAAAGACACTCAGCCTAGGCAGATCAACAGAAATGAACTTCAGGGCATTTCCTTAAAAAGACCTGAACACTGGGGAAACAGAACGCAAACAGAACATTGATGGTACTGTAGAGGTTGAGAATTATCTTTTTATTTTATTCGGTCATTATTTTCATCTGCACGCTAGATTTCATGGGGAAAAAGGATCCACGTGGAAACATCTTCATCTGAACGATCCCGCGTGTGCATTTCAGCAGCTGTTTGTGGTGAAACTCCTGCCGCTCTACTAACATTGTTTCTCAACCGGGGGTAACAGGATCCACGGGGTACTTGTGTTTTTTGAACTCAAAATAAATATAAATTAATTGTTATCAATAAATAAATAAATAAATAAAATAAAAAGCTAATGAATAATATTTCACATAAGGCCATCAAAATTAAGAACGATCCCATATTTGCAACATTTCCTGCAGATTTGCTGGCTTTGTTTTGTAATTATTAATGATGAATCAGCAGAATATCTTTTGTTTATTAATGAGAATCTTAATAAAATGTTTTTTTTAAAATCAAAATATCTGTGTTGGCTGCTACTAGAGCACTGGTTAGTCTTGAGTTCAGAAAGGGTCACAAAAAGACCACTGTACTAGAGCACTGGTTAGTCTTGAATTCAGAAAGGGTCATGACCAGCGCTCAACACTGTGGAGACAAAAACAAAGAACAGATCTTAAAATGAAGAAATCTGCACTGTAGTCATGCTGCATTTCAATATTCAGAGGCCCATCAAAATCATAAAATGGTGAAATAATTGTGACGCGTTGACACGGCTGTTTTAACGGCCCTCCAGCATCGCGCTGCGATTCGACACGCAATTACCGCTTTGACACGCGATCGCAGTCTTGCCTGCTTTCGCACAACTCTTCCACAGCCTTCTGTTTTTTTGCTGCTAGCAGGATGCAGGACCGGGGACATGCGAGTGAGCGGGCGACAGCGTGTTTGTGCACGCTCGCCACGAGCTACGCTGCACTCTCAAGAACGCTTCAGGAGAGAGCGATGTGTCCATCGATCGGCTTTGTGGCGAGCGAGGTTCTGTTGACCTCGTGCTGTGACCAGACCACAGAGCACAGTTGGTTTCATAGAAACATGGTTTCTCTCTCTTTAATGTCCACATGAACTATGTTCCAGGTCCTCCTAGTAGGGCTCTGGAACTGGTCGTCAGTAGAGAGCCGTTTGGCAGTAGTCAATTACCGGAGGAAGGAGAACTGCCTTTTGACCTCAAGCCGGGAAGAGGTTGTTCCAAACATTGCGATTTAAACGTTTTGATTAAAATCTTTCATTAAAACCCCCCCCCAAAATTATTGATTGTTCACACCTCAGTGTTTTTCTTCTTCTTCACTAGTGAATGGCCCCCTGTTGTGGCAGGCTGGGTCGATGATGTCACTGTCCACTCCAGCAGTGGCTCTAGGGCTCCACTACATCCACTTCCATGTATAAAAGGGGGGTAGCCAAAGACAGTACGGTGACAAGAGACATTCTGCCCTTGGCCACACCTTTACATGAATATTCACAAACCGTTACAAACTGCAGTCTCGTGTAGATAGGAAGTGGAGAGCATGGGAGCTGAGCATCTCGCGTTTCCAAAGAACCTGTGATTCCACCACCTAAACTGCAATGCAATAACAGTTTTGGGACAGGGCATATCAGAACAGAAAGCGGAAAATTGTCAAAAATGCTCTGCAACCCACGGGCCAATCGCAGTGAGGCGTCATTCAGAAGCCCGCGCGAGCCATCTCACATCTGACAGCTTCTCAACAGGAAGTAGAGAAATGAAACAAAAATGAAAAGGGAAGTGTCTAACGTGTTTTGTCTTAAAACAGGGGGGCGGTGGCCCGTGCTGAGCCCTTGTGGTTTCGCCACGTGCTTGAAGCGGGAGTGGCCCCTTCTGCTACGGTCACGCTGCAAAACAATGAGCTGGCCGTGAGCTCTGATTGGGCGTCGCTAATCTGCATCAAATCCCTATCATCATCATCACCATCATCATCATCAACAACACCGTGATCTTAGTACCTCAACCTAAACACCATCTCATATACTTGCACTCCTCATCTTCTGCAGACATCAACTACTAGTCAAATATTATATTTACTCCATTTCTTAGTGTGAAGGAAATCTGTCGGCGTTTTGTGTGAGGTGACCAGGTGACCAGGTAGCGAAAAGCACACTGCATACCTCTTGTTCTGAACTGCAGGCTGTGCAGTCACAGAGATGTCTTGGAGAATCACATCCTGTGCTGAAACAGGAAGCTGCTTAATTGCAGACTTGCTGCGGATTTGGACGCGAATGGTCTGAGCCATATTTAGCCGTGCTGGTGAACCCAGCGACTGCTCGCCTCCTTCACTGGAGCCAAAACGGCACGACGACACGTTTCCTGAGCACCTCGTCCGGGAAAGCAGAACCGAGACGCTTCGCTTGTACTTTCCGTTCGCTCCACTACGACCAATCGTGTCTCCACTGCCGTAGTGAAAACCAGACAGGGTCTTCAGTGGGCGGGGGAGGGAGGTAGCAATTCTATATTTGGAGAATTTTCAACTGCAAAAGCGTTTTAGCCCCACCGTTACCTTCAAACGGTGGTAGCTTAAAAAGCTAAACTTAACACCCCATAAAGATTCCAACAAACACAAACGTAAGGTGGGCATTACGCCGTCTTGCAACGAACATAGGCTGGGGGTTACTGTCAGTTACCATTAAGTGGATTCAACTGGACTCCAACACACTGAGCTACAGGTAACGTGAGTAAATGAGGCATCTGTCAAACGGGTGCAGTACCGCTAGTGTCCGCCGGAGGGTGTCACAGTCGGTACCGCCGGATAGGCCCGGCCCTCCCCTTTCCAACAAGCCCCGCCCAGCTGGACCTCTCCTAGCCCGGGCCAGGGGCGTTTGAGTGTCTCCCCCCCCCACCCAGGTTGCTAAAGTGTTTCTTTTGGCTGCTACCTGTAACTGCACGAAGAGGAGTTACATGTGAACTCTGGAGTGAATGGCACCATGCTACCAAGTTTGAACAAAACACCAAGTCTTCAGAATTTTGTAATACATTGTCCCTGTGTCCTTGCACCAGACTTGAAAGTGTTAATCTCAAAGGAATGCTACAGGATCTGTGATTAACGGTTAAGGAATCTAGTTTGGCTTTGCCCGGCTGAAGCAAAACACCGCCAAACGGAAGCTCTCAATCTCCACACATAGCTAGCTATTAAAAATATAGCAGACGAGAAATTGAACAGAAGGAAAACAAGCAACAACACTCTTAATTTTGCAGTGAATGACGGCCGATGTGGATGTACGCCGTACCACCACCCACAGGCCGCAGGCCGCAGGAGGCAGAAAGGAGACACAAATCCAGCCCATAATTACACAGAGTGAGATCGGCCCGGAAGGCAATGGAACAGCACAGGGCAAATCCGAGGAGATATTGCTAGGCTTGTCACACTGCACGCAAGAAAAACACATCGATTAAAAAGTGTGCTTGCCAATGGCACCGTTACAGGGAGTCGACTGAGGGGAGGCCTCCCCCACACCCCTGTCCAGCGTGTGGGGGAATTACAAACCAGGGTCCAGCGTGCACACACACAAACACATTTAAACGCACAAACGCACACACACACACACAAACACATCAAATGCAAGCAAGCACGCACACACAAACACCTCTTAAACTACTGAGGAAAATTCCAAGATCACAAACAGGAAGTGACCGCGTGGGAAAGCGCTGCCCTGGGCATCTTGCCTGGCCCGGTCAACTGTACAGCACGACATTTCACGGTAAAAAACCCTCTCATTGTTTCATTCAGGCCACTCTATTCACACAAGGAAAATCCAGGTTACTCCCTGAATCCCTACAAAAACGGCAACGTAGAAATTACTTGAGAAAAAAGGAAAACCCCTAAGCGTTTCTCTGGTCTCTGGCCGTCTAAACGCGAACAAATCACCCACAAAAGTGTGTCGTTTGGGAGGGGCCATTTGAAAGCGGCTGTTATGAGCCGGTGCTTCAACATCAGTGCCATCGCTGATTCTGCAGAGCTGCAGAATCTCTCACACGCAGGGGCGTGTGTTGTCGGTGCAGGACTGTGGCGCTGTTGTGTTCTCCGGGCTCTGTGGCCGGCTTTCGGCTCAAAGCCGCCTCCTCTTTGTGATGGCTGTGGCAACACAACCTGGAGCTGTTTCCCACGCCGTCCACAAATTCAGCACGGTTACGCGTGAGGTGCAGGGGCCCACAGGAGGCTGCCCTGACTAGACCACGTTATCATTTTTAACACTGCTTTGTCCTCAATATCACAAATGTCATAGGTGTATTAAATTATTTGTGTGAAGAAACAATCTTCAACCACCATAAAATTATGTCTCTGGTTATCTATAAATAATGCTGGTTGTCACTGAACCGGTCAATCACAACTTTATTGTAGGTGTGAAACACTAGCAGTAAATACAGTAGTCTAAACATGCCCCAGACCGTATTCTAACCCCCTACTTATTTTGTATTCCTACAAGTTCCTGATATCGGGGGCTTACTGAGGAAATTATTTAAAATAAAATTTTCTCCAGGGCAACAGTGTACAACTTTAAGGTGTCTGTGAGCATGTGTGTGTGTGTGAGTGTGTGCCAGAGCCCACCCTGCGGTAGGGTCAGTCTGTGTGTGGCACAGGGGGAGGGGACAGGCTGCTGTTCGAGTGGTTGGGATTAATCAGGAAAAAAAAAAATGAAACAAAATGTTAATTAAATGTAAAAACGCTAAAAATTTTATATATATATATATATTAAAAAGGCACAGAAATGACACTGAATCAGATGATATGGAGTTGATCTCTGGGCCTGAGTGCAGGGCATGCACGTTCAGATTCGCCGTGCCACAGTGATGTCATGGCCCAGGCAAGGCCTCCTCACACAAGAGACCTCTTTATTTCCGCCCCTCTCCAGCGGCTCACACCGACACAGCGGCAGGACGCCGGCTTGTGTGAATGGTGCCCTATTCAACGGGCCCTGGGCCCCCACAATAGAGAACAGGGGGTTTGGACACATCAAGCAGGCTGTGCATAGAGCCGCCATCCTCCCCCTTTTCAGGGTCTGAACAACAGCCCTCCTTTGTGCGCCGGGCGGATTCACGCTGACCCCGTGACCCTGCGGGGACTGAAGTGGGTGCTCTCCGGTCTCCGGGGGAGGGGACAGAACCGCACGGCGGGTGTGGGCAGATGTGGAGACGGCGGTATCGGTTCAGCCCGGTTACAGCTCTATAGGGGTCTTCAGACCCGGCGCGTTCGTCCACGCCTGGGACCAGACAGGTAAAATTGGCGCGCGCTCAACCCACGCCAAACGCCACCGGCTCTCCCCCAGGATACAAAGGGATCTCCTCACAAAGGATGGCCAGCCGGGCGGCGGATTTGGCAAAGAAAGGAGCGCTGGCAGAGGGGAGAATGACCCCACAATCCGCCTTCTGAAAAACAAGAGGGTCTGTGCAGCACGGCGACCAGAGGGAGGCGACCACTGAGGACATGGGGGCATTCTTCCTAATCTTCCACCAATCTTCATTCCGGCCCTAAACTCTCCCCACCTTGATTTCTCCATGAATTACAGCAACAGAGAGCTGGCATATTGTCATATTCCTGAGTGTGACCAGATCTACAGACAGAGACACAGAGACACAGAGACACAGACACAGACACAGACACAGACACAGACACAGACACAGACACAGACACAGACACAGACACACACAGCTCTGGATCTGCACAATGACTCACAACAGAGAAAGGAAAACAGAGAGGTGGATGAAGCTCTGCTGAATGATGACATGCGGTTGGAAACATATAGCTGAAGGTGTCAAAGGAGGAGGGGCGGGGGGGGTCTAGAGTCACGTGGAGCCGCAAACGCGAACGAAAACCGTTTGTGTGAGCTGCAGACGCGGTCGTCGGGCGAGCCTGAATATAACAACATAACACGGCCTGACGACGAGAAAAGGCCATTCGGCCCACCTAGGCTTATCATATACCTACAGACTGGAGAGCATCCAGCACTGCGTCGATCCTGGACTCCTATACCCCGACGGTCTCTGCCTCTCTTACACGACCTGGCAAGCCGTTCCACACGGTGAAAACAGAAATACTTCCAGTACAGAAATACAGAACAGACATTGCTTCCAGTCCTCTGGTATTTCTCCAGTTTTTAGAGATTGCATAAAAATACCTGTGGTTTATAAATAATCTCCCCTAATTCTCAAAGTACTCTTGGATATTTGTCATCAGGCCCTGCTGCCTTATTTACATTTTTCAACTACTTTACTCAATATCCTCTAAAACATTCTGTATATTAGATGTAATTGTAGGCACACTTGTAACCTCTTCTCTGGTAAAGCTCTCAACAAAGTAGGTGTTTAGGCTATCAGCAATATCCTATAAAGCAAAGCTCCTTCCTTATTTTTAAGGTACTTAACCTCTTCCTTAAATTTCCTTTTTCTACTGCAATAGAGAATAACCACTTAAGATCATGTTTTGCATCTTGGCCAATTTTCATTTCAAAGAGCCTTTTAGCTACCCTTATTTCTTATTTAAGCTTACCACGATCACGACAAAGTCTTTTTTTACATACCATTTTGAGAGAAATATAGGTCTCTTATTTTGTCTCAATATTTGCATTGAATTTACACTTTGCATCAAGAATAATCAATTTGAATTTGGGCTATTTTCCACTTTTCATTCAGTTTTGCAATTAGAAGTTGTACCCTATTTTACATAAATTCTACATTAAATAAATTATCATATCTTATTAAAGTCAGCTCGTCTGAATTGAAGAACTCTGGTGTTGGAGGTGGAAATCTTAACTTGCCAAAATATATGAAAGGTGACTGCACTGTGATCGCTTGTTCTGAGTGGCTCCGCTACCTTGGAGCTGCAAATTCTAAATCAGGATTATTACACAAAATGAGAATCAATTTCCTACTTATAGGGCGAGTAACACACTGCACCAATAAACAGTCATTTACCACATCTAAAAACTCCTCTTCACATTTACCCCATCCTGATACAACTTCCCAAATTAAGAGAGGGGTAATTGAAGTCACCCATTATTAATGTCTCTCTTTCCTGACAAGCTAGTTTTATTTGACCATAGAGCATAGTATTCATGTTGCTGTCTGAAGCTGGAGGTCTATAGCATACTCCTATATTAAGGCCCTTCTCATATCACCCCAGTAGTCTAATCCAGATGTCCTCAGTAACGGGCGGGGGTCGAAGTCAGTGGCCAACAACAAGGTCTACGTGTGGGTTCAATCCCCACTGGGACCACATATACTGAAAAATGTATGCATTCACTACTGTAAGTCGCTTTGGATAAAAGCGTCTGCTAAATGGCATATATTACTATTACGAGAACCAGGAGACGGGCCCCAACCTCGCTGCTTCTCCCCTTCATGTCACCCTCCTGTTCTGCTGCAGCGCGTGGAGTGAGCCCTACAGCGGGGCCGTGTGCAGCCACGCGCCCACGAGGTCGCTTCAGGACACGCCGAAACACTCGGCCCCTCTCCCAGGGTCTCTGCCCCAACAGCAGCACTGAAAACCACGTCGCTGGAGGAGCACACAGCACATTAGAGACCGGGGGTGCGGTCAGTTCCACTTACATTGTTTGTTCTGGGAAACGAGTGTACTAAACTGAAGCCGAATTGACCACAAGCAGCAAAAAAAACGCCATTATATATACAGTAAGGTCCATAAGTAACTTGGACAGTGACACAATTTTCATCATTTTGGCTCTGTACGCTAGCACAATGGATTTGAAATTAAACAATCAAGATGTGCTTTAAGTGTAGACTTTCAGCTTTAATTTAAGGGTTTTGTCAAAAATATTGTATGAACCGTGTAGGAATTACAACCATTTTTATACATAGCCCCCCCAATTTTAGGGGCTCAAAAGTAATTGGACAAACTAACATAATCGTAAATTAAATTGTCATTTTTAATACTTGGTTGCAATTCCTTTGCAATCAATGACTGCCTGAAGTCTGGAACCCATAGACTTGGGTTTCTTCCTGGTGATGCTCTGCCAGGCCTTTTCTGCCGCTGTCTTCAGTTCCTGGTTGTTCTTGGGGCGTTTTGCCTTCAGCAAGTGAAATGCATACTCAATTGGATTCAGGTCAGGTGATTGACTTGGCCATTGCAGAACATTCCACTTCTTCGCCTTAAAAACTTTTGGGATGCTTTCGCAGTATGCTTCGGGTCATTGTCCATCTGCACTGTGAAGCGCCGTCCAATGAGTTTTGAAGCATTTGGCTGAATCTGAGCAGATAATATAGCCCCATACACTTTAGAATCCATCCTGCTGCTTTTGTCAGCAGTCACATCATCACTAAATACAAGGGAACCAGTTCCATTGGCAGCCATATATGCCCATGCCATAGCACTACCTCCACCATGCTTCACAGATGAGGTGGTATGCTTCGGATCATGAGCAGTTCCTTCCCTTCTCCATACTCTTCTCTTCCCATCATTCTGGTACAAGTTGATCTTTGTCTCATCTGTCCATAAGATGTTGTTCCAGAACTGTAGACTTTTTTTTAGATGTTTTTTGGCAAACTCTCTGTATTTACTCTGGTGAAGTCTTCTCTTGATTGTTGACTTTGACACAGCTACACCTACCTCCTGGAGGGTGTTCTTGATCTGGCCAACTGTTGTGAAGGGGTTTTTCTTCACCAGGGAAGGAATTATTCTGTCATCCACCACAGTTGTTTTCCGTGGTCTTCTGGGCCTTTTGCTGTTCCTGAGCTCACCAGTGCATTTTTCTTTTTAAGAATCTAACAAATAGTTGGTTTAGCCACACCTAATGTTATGCTATCTCTCTGATGGATTTGTTTTGATTTTTCAGCCTAATGATGGCTTGCTTCACTGGCAGTGACAGCTCTTTGTACTTCATATTGAGAGTTAACAGCAACAGATTCCAAATGCAAATACCACACTTGAAATAAAGTCTAATAAACTCTAGACCTTTTATCTGCTTACTTGCAAATGAAATAATGAGGGAATAACACACCTGGCTATGGAACAGCTGAGCAGTCCAATTACTTTTGGTCCGTTAAAAAGGGGGGGACTGCAATTCCTACACCGTTCACCCGATTTGTATGTAAATACCCTCAAATTAAAGCTGAATGTCTGCACTTTGAGCTCATATTCATTATTTAATTTCAACTCCAATATGCTGTGGTAGACAGCTGAAATAACAATAACTTTGTCAATGTCCAAATATTTATGGACCTGACTGTATGTATATGTATATGTATATATATATATATATGTATATATATCCACATATATGTAGAGGAATGTCAATTATTTGAGCAGAAGCTTGTTGAATTATTATTTTCAGGGAAACTCCAAACTATTTTGTCTGTGGGACTGTGCAGAGATCCTTCTCTCCTCAACATCCACGCCAACGGTCTTCCCCCGTCACCAACTCTTCCTGAAGTTCACAACACATCCTGAAAGTTTCACCAGAGAGCGCTTTCGGGGGCACCTGTCACATGATACGAGCGGGCTTGGACCCCTGGTTCTCAACAGAGTCCTCGTGAGCCGGATTGTGGTGTTGGATTGTGGTGCGGATTGTGGTGCGGATTGTGGTGCGGATTGTGGTGCGGATTGTGGTGTGGATTGTGGTGTGGATTGTGGTGTGGATTTGTATTGTGGTGTGGATTTATATTGTGGTGTGGTGTGGTGCATCAGGGTGCATCAGTGAACCCCTTCACACACACACACACACACACACACACACACACACACACATTCACTCTGCACCTATAGTGTGGAGTGCGGAGGGGTGCATTGATGTAGACGGGGTCAGAGACAGGCCCACGGTCCTCTCCTCCAGCTCATCACACACCGCAGCATCCTCCACCACCATCGGCTGAGTCTGATGTCCAGCCTGGCCTGTTGGTGGTCCCACACAAACGTCTGCATCCATCTGCCGCTTTATTAACGTCAACTCTGTCTCTCTTTTTTTACTTCACCCGTTCATCGCCCCACACCGATTGCCAATCGACTGCGGTCAGCCGAAAAGAAAAATGATTAAAGAGGTAACTATGGCAACCTAAACCCAGCCAGGAAAGCTGTGCCCTCGACTCCCCAACGCGAGTGCTCATCTGTGCCCAAACGCAGCGGTGCCGCAGCATTGGCCTCTCGTTACACCCCTCCCCTCCCCCTCCCCCTTCCAACCTGTGGGAGGGGTGCGGCTTAACCACACATGGCAATCCCAAAACCCAGGTGGGGGAACTCTACACATCCACAAACACTCTACACTCCTCCACACACACTCTACACCTCCTCTACACCGCCATACACTCTACACCTGTCACAAGGGTGTGTAGACACCAGCCTTGGAGAGTCTGGATGCTTTCTGTTTTCCTGCCTTAAAATCGAAACCAAACTTACAGCCATAGAAGCAGGCGAGGGGAAATAACCGTGTAATGAGATTGTTTAACTGATCGACTGAGTGCAGAACTCCTGCAAAAGCCAGCAGGCCCTGCGGCTCTCCAAGACCAGAATCAGGGCTGGCCACCAACTCCCTATCAATCGGACGAGCCAGACGGGCTTTGTGGCTCCAACGCCACCGCTGGCAACCGGCGTCAGAATATCAGAGACGGACGGGGCGGTGGCTCTGACCTGTGTGAACCGAGGCCACTCTGGCTATCCTCTGGCGTTCCCCCTCGCTCTTCTCTGTCGCTCACCTGGAACACAGAGAGGCAGGGTGAAGCAGGGGGCCAGGGGGTTGCTGCACCAATCCGAGGTCGGCAGACGAAGGGGAGACCAGGCCAGTGATGCCCTGGCAGGATTATCACCTCCCAAATCACACACCGCGATGCCCACGGCACAACCGGCTCGCGCGGGAACCACGGGAACCACGGGAACCACGGGAACCACGGGAACCACGGGAACCACGGGAACCACGGGAACCACGGGAACGCTGCTCCCGTATCAACACACGGTTCCGTTTGACACTCAGTCCCAGAGGTGCGTTTCAGCTGTAACTGATCTCCTCCCTCGCCACAGATCGGATATCCGACGGAGAAAGCTCCCCCTCTTCTCTACAGGGAGCTGGGCTCGGGCAGCAAAGAGGAAAAGTGTAATCGGGACGAGCTGCGATTCCGTAACGAGCACCTTTTGTGGTTGGGCAAACCTATTGGAGAGTAATACATCACTGATCCTGTCTGTGCCTGCACTCTTCCTGTCAGCTCTCTCTCTCTCTCTCTCTCTCTCTCTCTCTCTCTCTGTGGGGAGGGCATGCCAGAGATCAGTTCCTCAAATTGCCATCGGTGGAGCCCTGAACACTCAACCATCGTACCAGCTGCACAATCTTTTATTTTCCTTTCCCAGTACAGCATTGTTTCTTCTTTTAAGATCTATTAATATCAAGTGAAACGTGACAATAAAGAACCCCCCATTACCCATTACCCAGGTGGGTAATGAAACCCTTACATTACTGCACTGTAACTTGTGAAGATAGTGTGTTACTTCTACAACCAGCTTGTTCCACACCTCTCCTCGCCACATTCCAAGCAAAGGCAGGCATGAGAACAAGCCTGGACTATTAACAAACAGGAACATCTGCATTTTCCTGCAGATTGCATAATGCCTGGTGTGCACGTTGCGGCAGCAGCAGTGAGATGAGGAGAGACAGTTCCACGCTACTGTCCTCAGCAAGATGAGACAGGCTTTCGGCATTCCCTTCTGGGGCCGTTCCCCTGCTCCGCTGCCGCTCCCTCACAACCAAAACACTGAGCGCATTCCACTCTACACTACTGAATTTACACTGAGCATTCCACTCTCCCCTACTGAATTTACACTGAGCGCATTCCACTCTACCCTACTGAATTTACACTGAGAATGTTCCACTCTACACTACTGAATTTACACTGAGCATGTTCCATTCTACCCTACTGAATTTACACTGAGCGCATTCCACTCTACCCTACTGAATTTACACTGAGCGCATTCCACTCTACACTACTGAATTTACACTGAGCGCATTCCACTCTACACTACTGAATTTACACTGAGCGCATTCCACTCTACCCTAGTGAATTTACACTGAGCGTATGCTCCAGAGTCCAATCTTTATGCTCCCTAGCAAATTGAAGCCTTTTTTTCCGATTTGCCTCACTGACAAGTGGTTTTCTTAAGGCTACACAGCTGTTTAGTCCCAATCCCTTGAGTTCCCTTCACATTGTGCGTGTGGAAATGCTCTTACTTTCACTGTTAAACATAGCCTCTACATAGAGTCTGTTAAACATAGAGTTCTACTGTTGATTTTTTACGATATGATTTCACCAAACGTTTAAGTGATCGCCGATCACGATCATTCAAGATTTTTTTCCGACCACATTTATTCCTCGAAGATGATGGTTCACCACTATCCTTCCAGGTTTTAATAATGCGTTGGACAGTTCTTAACCCAATTTTAGTAGTTTCAGCAATCTCCTTAGTTGTTTTCTTATACAAAATTCCAATAATTTGACCCTTCTGAAACAGATTAACATCTTTTCCACGATCACAGGATATGTCTTCCGACATGGTTGTTTAAGAAATGAGAAGCCACTCACTGCATCAGTTAGGGTTAAATAACCTAAAACATATTAATCACTGCAGTAATTATCCAATGGAATGCTCTTACCTATTTGCTTAGTTAAATCCAGGTGGTGACTTTTTTTGGGCCAGGCAGTATGTGTATATATGTGTATATATGTGTGTGTGTATATATATATATATATATATACACGTGTGTGTGTGTGTGTGTGATGGTTGAATTTGTACCAGGGTTTTTATGTCTGATATTACACTTACAACACAGGCAAGTTAAGATGTTAGAGTTTAATTTGCAATAATCTCTCTCCAAACTTGAGTAAGTCTAGTACTGGAGCCTACACTCCACTACAGCCCCTGCGTTCATTGAGGGAGCTGCACGGTTATCCTGCACTCCAGCACTCCAGCGCTCACGTAAAAACACAGTGGCCGAGAAAGCCATGTTAACGCTGGGCTCTGCTCCCTGAGGAAAACATTTCTGCCAACATGTCACATGGGACAGGGCAGCCATCCTGTTTGAAATGCATGGGGCTGCAGGGTCCACAGAACTGCGGACAGAGTCAAATTTGCCCCAACACTCCCAGGAAACACCTAGTGAGATCAGGCAGGGGGGAGGGAGCGGTTCAGACGTTAGGTCTACGTCTGTGTGCTTGTTGTGCGCGTGTTTTGGCTGGAGGCTGTGGAGCCACATAGGGGGGATTTATTTAGGCGATCGTGGGGAGACGTCTGAAGGGAGGGAAAAGGCTGGCATTGTCAGAAGTGGGGAGGACGGAGGATGGAGGAATGTGAGAGAGAACAAGGCATTCTCCAACATACAATAAAGGAAAAAAGGAAAAATAGGTTAACAGAGAGAGCTGTGAATGGGAGATCTGAGGGCGATGGATAGAAAGGGGAGTGAGAAGGGAGGGTAAAAGCAGAGAGAATGAGAGGTCCTGACAGGCCTCTCTAAAGGGAGAAGACAGAGTCCATGGGGCATTTGAGTCAAAGAGGAGGACAAGTTCTGGGTCCATGAAGCTTTTACACTGAGCGCATTCCACTCTACACTACTGGATTTACACTAAGCACATTCCACTCTACACTACTGGATTTACACTAAGCACATTCCACTCTACACTACTGGATTTACGCATTCCACTCTACACTACTGGATTTACACTGAGCGCATTCCACTCTACACTACTGGGTTTACAGTGAACACATTCCTTTGTAAAGCCTTTGCGGATACACAGTCTTGGCGATCCGACTCTGACCTGGGAGAGAGGGGTCCGTGTCGCTGTGATCCACACTGCTCTGCTGCAGCAGCCGGTGGGAGGAATGCACGTGCAGGCAGGTCTAACAGCGCCAGAGCGGCTCCGACGCTGGCAGAATCAGCAGGAGAGGAACTGACACAACGATAGCTGAGGAACTGAAGGAGAGAAAGAGACCAAGATAAGAGACCAAGATAAGAGAAGATAAGAGAGGAGGAGGAGGAGGAGGAGGAGGAAGAGTGGAGACAGAGGACAAAGTGCAGGAGGAGTGCAGCTAAGGACTGGGGGTTGCTCGGGCCCAGTGCATACGTTGGCTCACCGCGGAGATGCGTTTGTGCGGTTTCTGTTTCGACAGCGGGCATGAATAATACAGGCCCACAGCCCCCCCCCGAGGCCACAGCACTGGCGCTGTAACTCGGTGAATAATTAATCCAGGAGCCAGACTCTTCCATTAAAGCGCCACACGCACGCACGCACGCACAGAGCCTGGAAGTGAGGCTGCATCTGCCTCCGCTTACACACACACACACACACACACACACACACACACACACACACACACACACACACACACACACACACACACACACACACACACACACACACACACACACACACACACACACACACACACACACACACACACACACACAAACACCTGAGTGATCAAGAGTGGAGGGATCTAATGAGAGACACAGAAATGTCTTTAATTCAACAGTCTCCCCATCCACCTCGTTCCCCTGTATCGCCGGTCATGCACTGCACCCCATTACCCTCTTTGTGCCAGCGTACGTCCACACGGCTTTCAAATTCAAATCCAACTTTATTGGCACAACATAAGTACAAAGTACTGCATTGCTCAAACATTTCACATTAGGAGCCCAGATGCTTTAACAGGAGGAAGTTCCTTGAGCGCCTGAGATGCGAAACGGAGCATCGTTCCTTCCTTTGCGTGTGACAGAGCGCGAGTCCGACTTCACATTCAAACAGGAGGGGCGAGACAGGGTGACTCATCATCGGCGGGCTCCTCATCCCAAATGCAGTGAGGGAAATGTAGCGAAGAGGCTCGCGGCAGGCATAGCGTGCTCAGTGCCGGAGAGACGCGCAGCAAAGGAAGAGAGAGAGGTTTGAGAGAAATTCGCATTCTTGAGAGAGAGGGAACAGACGGCAGTGGAAGAGGTGTGCTTTGTGCACTGTTGAGATCGTTAACTTTAACTGGGTGGGGTTCAGGAGCCACCCTCGGAGTCAGGCCTAATCCAGTAATGCCAAACAGGACTGAACTCCCAGAGAAGTGACAGGGGCCTACCGGAAACAGCACTGCCCGGAAGACCTCCTCTGTGCTTCTGTCAACCATAGCCCTCGAAAATGAAGGGAGCGGGGTGATGTGTGTGTCCGAGGGGGCAGAGCTACCCCGTGAGTGACCCCCCCCTCACGCCACTGCAGCCGGGCAGACAGCTGCTTCTCCGGCGACAACGCTGGAGCCCAACGCACATGGGCAGAGCGCAGTGCCGTTACAGAACGCCCCTGAACCACGGTCACGGGATACCACGCCTCGTTACACTGGAATCTGTCTGCAGTCTAGTTTCTTTGCGGCGGGGGAAATGTTTCGAGCAATTCTGATACGCCTCCATCACCATGTGTCGTCAGGGAGAATAAGTGACTCGGCCAATCAACATCACACACAGCATGCTGTTCCCAGCCAATTGCCGTGACCATTGGCCATAGGGCGTAAGCCCCGGTCTGTCTACTCCTGCCCCTCTGAAGTGCACCCATGCCTGGCCTGTGCCATTCTGAGAGCACAGCACGGGCTCCCCAGCGCCTCCCGCACGTCCCAGTCGTGTTTGTGAGACCGCCGCATCCCTCCTCGGCACTGAAGCCTCCAGATGGAAGGTGTAGTGGCTTCTGTGGGATTGGGCCAATTTATGAACCGCGAGGCTGGTCCGGGTCCGGTTGCCCTCGGGAACGGCGGCCGCACGAGACGTGCCCAGGTCAGCGGCCGAGTGTTCTCTACACTCGATCAGAAATGGGACCAAGCAGATTAAAAATACTCAGCTAATTCTCGGCTAGTACTCTCTGAAGAACCCACTTCCTGCTCTAACCTATTTGTAGACTAAGGAAACGCTGCTGTATGTGCAAAAATAATCAAGCAAGTCTGAACCTAACTATGTATGCGTGTAACCACATTGACAGGGATGACGTACTCTCAATAAAATATAAAACCTGGACCAGAAAAAATACGCAAAGACCTTTAGGCCTAAATACTGGCCATAACGAGTCACCGATCTTATGTTTTAAATGGTTCAATATGCTGGACGGTTAGGGGACTATAGAATATCCCTTTATAAACCCCCTACCGATTCTTGGGGTTGCAGAGCAGGACGGGGGGTTGAGATTGAGAAGTAATGAGGCGCCGGAAGTGGTCCATGAAACGGCAGGAGACCTACAGCTGCACTGGGGGTCCTGAGCCCCCTGCAGGGAGGCCCTTCACCCGGTCACCGCTCGACTGACGGCTGGGTGATTTACCATGCAAACCAGGCCCCTGCAGAGAGCACCGTATCACCACACTCAACACCGCACGCTCCGTTGCAGGAGGGGGTGTGCATTTGGGATCGCAGGGGCACCAGCGGGGGGAGGGGTGGAGGGGGGCAGTAATTCAGGAATCGACAGGGAGAGCAGGGGGGTGGCTGAGTGAGAGAGGGGCTCTGGCTCTGGGGGGGCTCCAGTAAGACCCAGACACAAACCACTGAAACTCACAGCTCCCCCAGTGTTCCTGTGAGTGGCCTCCTTTCCATGGTCCCCTGCTGCAAGCCCTCGGGACTGCTCTGGAAGATACAACCGTAGACCCCTCTAAACCCAACAGCACTGAAGTGAGGGCATCTCTTGAGACCTCTTTTCTATTGACAGCAACACAAAATTGTTTTACAGTTTAATCTGGAGCTGGCCGGGTGGCCCGAACCACTTCCTGGTTAGGGGACAGCTTTGGGTAAATGGAGTCATGTTTCAAGGTCATTGGTCTTTACCTCACAGATTAAACTATGACACAAAGAATTCACAACAACTGAGGTGCAAGATAGTGACAGCTGCCATCAGTCCAGGGATAGACAACACTGGTCCTGCAGTGCCAGAGATGTTTCTGGGTTTATGCTCCATATGAACCCCCTGACCCCACACCTGGGTTATTATTATTAATAAACGCAAGTGACTCCCAATAATCGAACAAACTGTGCAATCAAGCTGGGATGGAACAGAATCCAGACCTTTCCTAAATCTGTGGCCCTCCAGAGAGTGCACCAGAGGCAGAGAACATGCCAACAGCAGCCCAGCACTAGGCAACCCTGGTCCACTCAACGATGTGAATCGAAGGAACAACAACAGCTCCAGCATCCTGGTCTCTACAGGAAACACTAACCAAGCTTTTAAAGGGAGGCTCATAAAACTCTATACTTGGCCGGCCACCACAACGTTCCTTTGAGAGGAACAGGAAGGGAGAGAGAAATCGACAGTCGGTTTGCAGCAGGGGCGACTGCATACGGGCGCGTTGGTGCGTGCGGCCGCAATAAACCAGGCTGTTCCTGCTGTGATCCCTGGTCTCAAAGGGTCACCACAGGGTCCTTTCATTCAAAACCTGCCGGTTATGGACCTCTGGAGCGCTCTGTGATCAGTCACAGCACTTTCACTTTCGCCTTGTTTGATCCACCTCTTCCCTTTTCACTGTGGCACCTGAACATGCCAATGCGTTTCTAATCACACTGCAGCAGTTTGATTATCATACTTTTGATTGTTCTTCCATTACGTTGCATCTCTGTATCTATGCTGCCATCTTGTGATATGCACTCTGCATTATAAAACTGTCTGCTAAATAAAATATGTAAAGGTAAGCCAAGCCAGACCAGACCAGACCAGGCCAGACAGCCAGGTACTGAGAACATTGGGAGGCCAAAACCCAGACACAGTAACCTGTGTAACCTCTACTCTAGTCTCAGAGCCACCAAAAAAATCTGAGCGTTTTGGTAAGCTGCGCACGTTCCACCCCCTTGCAGACTGCTCTGGTTGCACACTGAACCCAAGGTGTCGAGGCAGTCCTTGTGAGACAGGCCGTGCGCGCGCTCAAATACTCCTGCTCCCCGATTGAAACTGCTCACAGTGCAGGCTGGATGCCATAGCGCTGTCCCAGACGGATGAGAAGGTCGTCCACACGGAGCTGGCGTGAGACGCCTGGCCGTGGAGACGAGTGTCTGGAGATGGGGTGGTGGAGGAGCGGCCTGTTGGAACAGTGAGTCAGAGGGTTGGAGAAAGGTCGATCTAAAAACAAAAATGCAAGTTGGGTGAAAGTAACACTGAACTTTTCACTTATTTTTCAGGGTGAAACGCACAGGCCCAAGTAATGAGAAATGAATCGCCTGTTTCCCCCGTTTCATTGAGTGGGGAGGAGACTTAGGCTTCACTAAATACCTGAGATAAAAACGCACACGGCTGAGCATTTCAACTCACTCGTGTGGGTCCTTTCAGCAGCTCAGATACCAAACAGTCAAGCTGTTCAGCACTACAGGGAGAGGAGAGGGGAGAGGGAGAGGGAGAGGAGAGGGGAAGAGAGAGAGAGAGAGGGAGAGAGAGAGAGAGAGAGAGAGAGAGAGAGAGAGAGAGAGAGAGAGAGAGAGAGAGAGAGAGAGAGAGAGAGAGAGAGAGAGAGAATGAAAAGTGACTGTAACCATCACAAAAGAGGAGAGGGATGTCACAGTCACAGAGGCTCAACGCCTGGGGCTTCATGCAGTACCAGCTGTGGGACTTCATTGTACAGGTTATATAACACCATCTCATTGGGCCCATCCAAAGAAAATGTGGGATCCATCATGGATGTGTTTGAAGCTCAAGTGACGGAGTGCCTATATTGAGAATACGTCACAGTGGGCTGTCATTCGTGCTGCTGGAATTACATTACATTACATTACAGGCATTTAGCAGACGCTCTTATCCAGAGCGACTTACAGTTTTACATTTCTTTACAATCCATTTATACAGCTGGATATTTACTGAAGCAATTCAGGTTAAGTACCTTGCTCAAGGGTACAACGGCAGTGTCCCACCTGGGGATTGAACCTGCAACCTTAACGTTACAAGCCCAGTTCCCTAACCATTATACCACACTGCCTGCCTACTGAATTCCTGGGGTGATCGTGCATTGGGACCTCGACAGCCTGTTACATCCCACACCCCTTGCTTTGTGGCCAGTACCATGCAGTGCTTCTGCCCAGAGAGCAAGGCCAGGGCACTGGGTCTACAGCGTGTCCGCCATGGCGGCTCTAACTGGAGAACAAGGCCAGGGCACTGGGTCTACTGCGTGTCCGCCATTGCGGCTCTAACTGGAGAACAAGGCCAGAGCACTGGGTCTACAGCGTGTCCGCCATGGCGGCTCTAACTGGAGAACAAGGCCAGGGCACTGGGTCTACTGCGTGTCCGCCATGGCGGCTCTAACTGGAGAGCAAGGCCAGGGCACTGGGTCTACTGCGTGTCCACCATGGTGGCTCTAACTGGAGAGCAAGGCCAGGGCACTGGGACTACTGCGTGTCCACCATGGCGGCTCTAACTGGAGAACAAGGCCAGGGCACTAGGACTACAGCGTGTCCACCATGGTGGCTCTAACAGGAGAGCAAGGCCAGGGCGCTGGGACTACAGCGTGTCCACCATGGCGGCTCTAACAGGAGAACAAGGCCAGGGCACTGGGACTACAGTACCTCAGCTTGGCTACCTAGCACCATGTGCAGGAGGAAATGACCTTATGTTTCCATCATCAAATGTATCTACTGCTTATTAATTCAAATCAGCCCCCCAACCCCATCTCCCCAAACACAAATCTAACTGGCACAGTGCAAAGCCACACATTTGAATAAACAACCACAGGAACATGTTATTGATGTTGCAAACAGGGGTTTTTTTCCCCCAGCAATTTTCAAAGCAGGGCCAGGCTTTGAAATCCACCAGCGTGGACAAAACGTGCCTTGTGTGAAAATAAAGAAACAGCTGCACCTCCATTTTTATGTCACGTTATGAAAATGAATGTTCCTGAACGAAAGAGAAGTAAACATGGAAATAAAAACAACACAGGTCTTTGAGCTGCAGGCACACGCAGGCCGAAAGCCAGGACACAGAGGAAGATAAACAGGGTTTCGCAGCTTTGCATCCTGACCTAGGACACAGGAGGGCAAACTAACAGCATGCAACCAAGATATCCCTCATAAAAACCAGCATAAAACATGCAACCGTTAAACCAGTCCTGACCACGTCCGGACCGTCCTCCACGCTCCTGGTCGATGGCCCACAGTTCCAGATGTTTCTTCTGAGCCTGTGACTGCTGCATCGCCCTGTTCGGCTGTCTGACACTCTCACAGCGCACAGATCCCCAAAGGCCAAAACCACCACTGGCTGCCTTCGCATCACTTCAACCTGCTACTTACAATTCATATTAAGGACCAAGACTCAAAATATAGGCTAATAAAATTAATTTAAATGTAAAAAAATTGATGATCGAATAGGCTATTCTGTGGTTCCCTAGTCTCAATTTTGAAACCATCGTGTTCACTCGCTCACATTAATATTGATGAGAAATACAGAGGTCGATACTCTTAATTATAATTTTTTTTTTGTTGTTCTTATGTTCAATTACAGGAGCAAGCATTCAAATGCCAAGCGGTCTGTCCATGAAAACAATTACTGAAAAAAAACATCAAATAAATAACGTTATGGGCAGATTTGAATGAAACGTTATGGATTTGACTTGAATCCAATAACTTGAAAATGAAAAGGACTTTTCCAGCTTTTGAACATGAATGAGACAGCTGACCAGCACTGCAGATGACAAGCCCAAAGTGAAACTTTGAAGGGAATAAATGTGAAATCCCTTCCCCGAAACTGGTAGCATACAACCCTTTGTGACGGTGTTACGTTTTCCTTTTTGCTGCGACTGATTAAATTAAACGTTGGGTCATTTACTGCGATGTTTTCCTAGCGGAAAGGCTGCCTGCGAACGTTCGGTCGTACTGTCCTCCTCCTTCTCTCCCCACAAAGTGAGGGGGGATCTCCCTTCGTTTAAAAAAGCCTCTGAGTTCGGACTGTGGGAGGACTCACGGCTAAGCGCTGGCCACCACCAGACTTTGTCTCCATTCTTTTTCTCACCTTAACGGCACAAAAACTAGTCTTTGACCTGTATGCCTGCATGTAGGCATAACCGGGAAGCTGGACAAGGACATGAAGGGACAGGACAGCACACAGCGCTGTGACCTGGGGCAAGGGAGGCCAAACAAACAGTGTGCAACTGGAACACCCCTCCCCTGGGATATGTCTAAGGCCATATCCAGACTAATGCGGATACATTTAAAAACACAGTTTTTCATCCACACTAGTGCCAAAATGTTTTTCATCCACACTAGCGTCCTTCACACCGTCCACACTGAAACGCCCAAAACACTTACATCTCTTTTATGGGCATGCGCAGGCAACCTGAGTCAGCAACGGAGCATGTTGAATGTTTTGGCTACAGCCTGGATCACTTGACAACCATACGACAGTTACTACGTTGTGCTGGTTTGACCACGGCCGCAGGGCTCACTCTGCTCTCTCGAGCTCTATGCCTGAAGCATACATCACACGACGTGGTCAGTGGCTGGTCTAAA
Source organism: Aldrovandia affinis (assembly GCA_029706075.1). Classification (NCBI taxonomy): domain Eukaryota; kingdom Metazoa; phylum Chordata; class Actinopteri; order Notacanthiformes; family Halosauridae; genus Aldrovandia; species Aldrovandia affinis. The sequence goes on along the minus strand of JAINUG010000043.1, from coordinate 4,351,805 downwards.
GGCCGAGGTGGGAGGACAGAATGAAGGGGAAATTACGCTGAATGTCCGTCCCTCTCTCTCACACATCACTGTAGTTGCAGAAGGGGAGGTGGGAGTTCCCCCAGGGAATGTGCAGTTGGGGTCACACAGTCAGGGGGGAACACACAGGTTCTCACTCTCTGGGACCGCACCGGGGCTGGGGTCGGTAACATTTCTGTGTTGTTTTTGTCATTTTGTTGTTGCTGTTGTTCTTTGAAAATGACAGAGGGACGGTTCTGTGCCACAAGACATTTATTTTCTGCAGAGCGCCTCTGACACCACCGGAAGCCGGCTCTCACTCTTTCCATCACTCACTTACTCAATCCTTCTCTCTTTCTCACTTATTCACTCACTCCCTCCCTCAATCGCTCATTCACTCACTCACTCATTCTCTCTCTCTTTTGGCTCTTATGACCAAGGCTCGACGTAAACATGATCGGAGAGCGATGAAGCCGCAGCCTTCTCCACAAGGCGGTGTGTTGACCGGCCAGCGTCCCTCCCCTCCCCTCCCCTCCCCTCCTCTCCATACCGTACTGTACAAACACCAGGCCATCGGTCACAGCTTCCCTCCCCGTACCGTACTGCATCCGCGCCCGTGCGTAGTGACCATGCCGTATGCGAGGGGGCGGGGAGGAAATGGCACACTTGAGAAGCAGCCTGCTGCACCAGCGGCCGGCCAGATGGACCTCCAGCCCCGGACGGCGGCCACAATGCACTCATTCTGCTGCTCACCACAGAGGGAGAGAGAGAGAGAGAGAGAGGAGGGAGAGAGGGTATTCCCCTGGCCTTACACAGCTGCTGTACCAAGAGACATGGGGGGGTGGCACAGACAGACCATATGGCCCTCTGTCTCCCCACTCCTTTGACAGACCTGCCCCGCCCCGCCCTGCGCTGCGCTGCCCCACCCTGCCCCGCTCTACCCCTGCCCCCGCCCCACCCGTCAGCCCAGGGTACCCTCTCGGCCTTCAGTGGACACACAACACTAGCCAAGTTTATTTCTACACACACAGCTGTGACACTCCAGTACGGCCAAGCAATGTGAACAACATTCCTTACACTGACACTGTCACGCTGCAGCATAGCCAGAATCGCACTCGTGAAGCAGGACTGCGAAAGCAAACAACAGCGCCTTAACATCCATTCAATCTGGGCAAAAAAGCATTCCTCACTGAAAACTGCCCGGTCCTAGCCCGGATGCTTCACTGAGTCAGCGATTGCGTCCATTTCTGAGATATTAACATGCTCAATGTGCTCGCACACACTGGCGAACGCTCTGAGAAGAGGGCAAACGGGGGCTGCGTTTTTGGTGTGTGACCAGTAGAGATGGAACCCAAAACCTTCCGATGCCAGGGCAGACAAGTTTAGCACACTATTCTGTTCACCATCACAATGTACAGGGTTTCCGCTGTAGTGCAAATCATAGAGTGAGGCTAGGGCAATTACCCATTTATGACTATCAATAAATCTGCCAGAAATTACTAGCATATCAATTAGAGATGCACGATTGCGATTTTCTTGGCGATTCGATTTCCAATTTTTGATTAGTCTGACCTGCCGATACCGATTTTGGCGATTCCGATTTTTTTCCTAAAAACAATAATTGACAACTTACACAAACATTTTTGTAACTTTGCTTTAATAGAAAATTAAGATTGACAATTCTGAAGTAGGTCAGAAGCATTAGGTAGGTCTCACTAAAACACATTTCAAAATTAAAAAAGTGTTCCAGGTTACTGGACAGAGCTTTTCTTTTTTGTGCAAATTAAATTCAATGATGAATAAAGAGAATCCAACAACAGTGGCATGTAGCCTTTAAGTAATAAATAAAAAGAAACAAGAGTAGTTTAAATTTACTGACATGGTGACAGACCATTAGTCCGGGAAATTTTTTTAAAACACTAACGTTATATTCTGATGACAGATGACACAAGCCCTTTTTCCATTAAATAATTATATGGCTTCAACTTGATGTGCATCAGAAAGTTATTGCGACAATGCTAATGGAAAACAGGTTAGTTCGAACCTATGATGCGCTAGACTAATTTGTTTGCTAGAGGTGGATTAGAGTAGATCCCAATTCTATATAGTGCAATGGAAAACACTTGTAGCGATATAAGGCGGATGTTTCAGTTGCGGAGCTTGTCAAAGGCATTGAAACAAGCCGCTCTTCAGCAGAATTTAGTTATTTGCGTGAGTCAGGTAGCCTAACGACTACGACTTTAACTAGCTTCAAAGCATAGATAAAAATGTTTCAAACTAGGAGTAATTGGAAAAGAGGCGATGCTGCTGTTTCTGAGTTTGTTTGATAGTGGAAACGCACAGCTGGCACCTTCATGCACAACACAGTTAATACACCATTTGTGGTTTAGCTAGAAATCGTTAGATGAATTTATCATTAGGTCTAATAAGTTCGATTTGTATGAGTGAATAGCACTGTTTCATAACGTCACTCATTAGCGAACATAATGATTTCAGTGCAATTCAGTGCTTCAGCAGGGCATTATTACGTCAAGTGTATGCACTACCACCATGTTCTATTAATGGAAAATGGTTCAGAGGAACCGAACTAAGCGCCAAACGAAGTTAATTGTTAATTAACCCGGTACCTACGGTACTGTAGAAAAACGACTACGTCACATTTTCAGAATTTGGGCATCGACTTGGTACCTGGGTGATGACTTTTCAAGTGTCTGATTAGGTTGGTCGTTCGAGCGTTTTCGAGGTTGTTCCTCCAGCGGCTTATTTTTCGATTGACATGTATGACAAACTGCAAGCTTTAAGTCGTCTTCACTGACTGTGAAAACGCCCATACTAAGGACATGTTGAGGCGTTTTCAGCGCTGCGCTCATCTGATCTGTTTGCATTGGCTCACGGTGTGCGCCACGTGAAAAGAGTGAGAGGCGAGGAGACAACCGGCGCACAGAATCGGCTATGTGGAGTGATCGGGATCAAGAATATCAATAGATATCCATTTTGTATGTTTATTGGGCCAAACTCATAAGTAATATGTGCAAGGAATTTACATGACAATATCCGCAAACATTCCAGGTTCTTTTTCAGATGGGGGCGGCAAGCAGCGTGTTGGTAATTACTTCCTGAGGGCTTGCCAGTCCTGTTTCAAAATTAACTTAGAGCCATCAACTACAGTTGAAACCAATGGATGTCTACAGACTGAAATGGCCACAGCTATCTATCCATTTCAGTCCACTGCACAAAGACTAATGCAAACACAACTTGAACAGCATAAAGAACATATAGCCAGAATATCTTTAGCCTGGGACAGATGCAGCTAGCTAGCTAAACCGCATTCACTTTCCACCACCTGACTAGTTTGTATGTTAGTGCTTCTCACCACTGCTCATCTCAGATGAAATGGCTGGCTAGCTTGCTAATTCTGCCAAAAAGGGCTTACATGTGTGCAGCTTTCAGAGTGCATTATGCATATTTTCTTTTTTTTAATAATTAAACAATTTAACATATTTATTTCCTTATTTATGTTTTTGCTAAGTGGTCCCAGCCTTACAGTCGAGTGGTTGGTTTCCACTGAGCGCCTGTGGCACACCAAGAGAACACCGGTTCCTGAACTCTTCGGCTTGCGGTGGGGCCGGGGCAGTGGGGCCGGGGCAGCAGACTGGGGCCCGGGGCAGCAGAACGCTGTCAGCAGCCCGTCTCAACACAAGGCCAGCGGCCATAACCGACCCTTAATAAACAATCAGAGGCTATGGCGTGAGACAAAGCTGAACTCAAACAGATATAGCGGTAGAACTTTTGACATGGGGGGGAGGTAAGGACAATTGCATTAGCACCTTTTAAAAAATTTTAAAAAATGGTGTTAACATCACTCATTAGTGTGAAGGCCCTGTCTAAGCTTTGAGCAACCCTGCTCAAATTCACTCACAGACAACATATACACAACATGTCCAGAGAGGAAAACACCAAACCAGCTCAACTTCTGCTTACGAATGCACAAGTAACCATGTAACAAAAAGTTTAAATGTTGGGGTTTTTCTGTTTTAAAGAAACAAAATTGCATTTGCACATTAATTGAATCGTAGATTTCCAAAAAACGGTGGACGTTTGTTCCCTGCCAATTATGCCCCTCGAGTCATCGCTGGGCAACCTACGCATGCAGAATTAAAACTGCACTCCACAGATGCACTTAAAATGCAAGCCAGAGACCATCTAGCACACTAAAGGCCACACAGTACTACAGTAGAGCTAGCACCAATATAAAGAATACCTCTCTCTGATGACTGATAGCTTGTGGGGGCACCAGGGGCTTATTTAATAGGCTAAATGTTGTGTTACGTTTCGAATGTTCCGTCTATTGAACAAGAAGTTCACTACAGTTTGCTACATTTTGCAACATTCCTCGGGAGATGTTTTGTGGGTGTGTTGTGGGTGTGTTTCGTGGGATGTGGGAATGTTGGGTTAGGCACTGCTAGGTTTGTGGTGGGGTAACATGCTGAGGTTTGTAATTAGCCACAGTATAAAGACGCACACATTCGCCCACTCAGTCACCATACCGGTTTCCATCTTAAAAACACTGGTGTAAGGTTTTGGTGTCCTGGTGCGTCGTTGGGATGAGCTGATGAAGCAGTAACCCACTGGCAAGGAGAAATTCCTACCAAAACATAATTTGTGCCCCCCTGCAGTCATCATCCTCAATAACGGACAGAACAGGGACTCGGACATGAGGAAGTAACCAACAGTGACCAGTAAGCAATCTTACGGAAAGGACATTCATGACTTTTTAACCAGGTTCCTTTTCATACTATATTTCATGTACAAGTAAGGAAGGCACACCCAAGTTTGAGGAGGTGCTTACTAACGTTGCATACTAATCAGGAAAAAGTTGCACTCTGCTCTAATCACATATTCCAAAACATTTTCAAAAATGCATTTATTAGACACAATTATGCTTTATAAAAATAAATAAATAAATAGTGACATTGTGCTCGTTTCATATTTATACCTTTTTTAAAATTTATTTTTTAATCTGTACATTGGACAATGAAGTAATCTAATCTAATAGCTATATTATAACTATAACTCCAATAGTTCTAGATATATAGAGAGCTAATGGCCCAGACACGATTGGAAGCTACAATGTCAAGGCCTCTACATGCTTCTGTGTAACTTGTGCAACATCTTTGCGGTTAGCGAAATGCATCATGTCGCAAGCAATTTATAGTTCTGCGCAACCTATGCGGCATGATGTCCTTACACTTCTGTACACTAGTAGACGTCAATGTATTGAACAAGGTCGGTAAAGTTTCCATGAAAGCAGGGAAACTCCTGTTATTTGGCCGTGATACCAGGTTGCTAGCTAGATAGATATCAATAGTTTTGCTAACATTAACATAGATATATACAGGTATGGTATGCAGCTGACAACAACGATGTCCATCACTGCATTACTGTACTGATCTCTTGTGCGAACTATGATTGTTCTTACCATTTAATTAATGCACATCTTGTTTTAAAAAAAGTATATGCACCCTTCTTTTTATATGTTTTGTTAGTTAAATATTCTGTGCATTAAGGTGTTGTAGTGACAAGTTACATTTACAGTGCCTATAGAAAGTCATCATACCCTTTTGAAATAGTCACTTTTTTTGTCTTACAGCCTGAAATGAAAGTACATAAAATCCATCTTTTTCCAGCTTTATTGACACATTTTGCCTTACAACATTCAATGTATTAATGCACATCTGGTAAGTTGCTCTGGATAAGAGCGTCTACTAAATGCTTAAAATGTTAAATGTTAAAAACGTATGTACTAGCTCGTTGAACTATGACTATGACAGCTCCACCTCCATTTGCTAACCAACCAATCAATGCTGTGCAACATCTACATAACATGTTGCGCTGCGGTCGCGAGTTTGATTTTTGTGCTAGGTACGCGACATCCTCTGCAACGTGTTGCAGAGGATGTCGCGTTGCAGTCGCTCGAGCATGTATTGGCCTTTAGGCCAGGGGTGTCAAACTCCAGTCCTTGAGGGCTGCAGCATCTGCTGTGGACCCAATCAATAACTTTATACATTACGCGATGAAACACGGCAAAAATCACTGTGGCCCTCCAGGACTGCAGTCTGACACCCTGTCTTACAGGGTCTATAGCAGAGGTGTCAAACTAATTCCATGGAGGGCCGAGTTTATGCTGCAGGCTTGTGTTTCAACCAAAGCACTACACCAGGTGATTTCAATTAGGTCCCTTTCTTGGTTGAAGAAGTGATCTAGTTAGTGAAATCATCTGGTGTAGTTCACTGGCTGAAACACAAACCTGCAGACAGTGGGCCCTCGATGGAATAAGTTTGACACCCATGGTCTATAGCAGCAGTCCCCAACCTTTTTTGCACCACGGACCAGTTCATGCAAGACTATTTTTCCACGGACCGGGGGGGATCACGCGCATAACAAAACACAATAAAGTGCATATTATATCATTTAATTACTACATTTATAATGTAAATGTGACTCAACTCAACTTCTTTTAAACGTATATTATATATTAAATGCAGCTTTCTTTTTTTTGGCAGTCTTGGAGTCTTCTGCTGTCTCATCATTGGGTCTTTCCCCCTTTTCAAAGAAGCTCTCCTGCAATGTTAGTTTTTTTACTCATTTTTGCTAGGGTTAGTTTGTGGGCTTAATTTATTGGTGCATGGAAAAAAAACTGCGACTGAGAAAAGTGCGGAAAAGAGGCACAGACGGAAGTGGTCATTTTTCAAAATAAAACACCCTGCAGACTGCGATAGTCAATAAAATGGAAATAAAATAAAAATTAAAGCGTTTTTATTCTTTCTGTGCGGCCCGGTACCAAATGATCCACGGACCGGTGGTTGGGGACCCCTGGTCTATAGGACCCAGCCTACACACTTGGTGAGTGCTTTTACTGAACAATGGGGACAAAAACCTTCAAATGATCAAGTTTTCAGCATATTTATAAGGCAGACCCTTATAGAGCTGCTAACAGATCAATGGTGTAAAGCATGGCTCTTAAATCTTATCCAAAGGGCCGGTGTGGCTGCACGTTTTTGTTCTAGCTCAACATTACAACACCTGATTCAACTAATGAAGGTCTTGATTGAGGACCACAATTCATTGGATTAGTTCAATCAGCTGTTGTAATGCTGGCTAGAACACTGGCCCTTCTGGGATAAGACTGGAGAGCCCTGGTATAAAACCCATCAGGTGTTACGGTAATGACGGCCATTTGCATGTTTCAGCTACAACGCCTCATTAATGAGCGGGCCTGCTGTGTATCACCTGCAGAGGAACCGAGAAACGGAGAAGTGAGACTTCATCACTGAAAACCCTACTCACACAGAACTGTGAAAAAACACCGGCAAGAGCTGCGCTTCCTTACGCCGGTGCTGCGTGCTCTGAGCCTTTCCGTTACAACATCGAATTAATTAGCCTTGGTTTGACTGCGCTGTCGAATTAACAGTGACCTAGATTTCATATCGCCTGGCTTCGCTGCATTAAGTGTTTTACGTGGAAAAAATGCTGCTCGAGGCATTTTTTGAACCAGCAAAAAAAAGAGAAAAATAATTGAGTTTATTAAATAAATATTGCTCATAGCTGGCCTTTAAACAGCTAGATGTATTGTTCTAGGTCTTAATTAAGTAAATAGTTGTACAGTTAACGGGTTTAGTTGAAAATAAACAGGTAGTACTCATTTGTTACTTGTATATTGAACACATCTACTTCACAGGGCTAACACTATGTTGGCTGCCCATCAAGTCATGGCAAATCCAGATCAGCCTTCGATTAACGGCTAAACAAAATCGATCTATTTAACAACTCAGCTGGTACAGCAAAACCAGAATACAACATACCCAGTACCAGGTATGACAAACGCGGACTCCCAGGTCGAATCACTTCTTTGATCAAATAAATCCTGCAAAAAAGACCCGTATGCAAAGAGAATGAAACTTCTTACTGACAAGTTGGAGAGTAATCAACCCACGTCTATAACCTCTCACCTTCAGTCAACATTTTGAACGTCTCTTCTGACGTATATAGATAGATCACAACACCTACATCCGCCTTCAATGATCAACACGGGGCTACCTGTTGCTAAATCCAAACAAAACTCAAATGGCCCCAGTTTGGATCAAATAATCTAGTCGTTAACGAGAACGTCAATTATTCATAAACAACCATACATTTTCTTGTCAACTGATCAAAGGGAACAGAAACAGACGACAACGTCTAAGGTCTTTTCTATTCCAATGAGGGGGGGGCAATTTGTAGCAGCTTAGTTATATTTATTTTCAAATCTTTAAACTTCCCACCACAGGCAAAACAAATGTTTCAATCAGCAAGCCAAGCGTCTCAAAGCACACTGCACGCATCACTAATCGCGCTACTGACATTGGGTCGAACATTACCGAAACAAACAAACATCACTGATCACGAATCAAAAGACACATCCAGCACACTATAGCACAAAAACGTACACATGTAACGTTAACTTTCACCAATAAACTAGTTACTTGTTCAAGTACGCACAAATGTAGGTGATCGTTGACATTTTACATTTGAATGGCAACTGCTCAGCCATGTGTTGCATGAATTAAATCAACGATTTGCAAGTTAAATGAAAATGTACTCGTGGGATAATGAGGGTCTAGCTAAACTGGTAGAAAATCGAGCCTCTGTGCAAATTTCACAATCTGCCAACACCCGCGCCGCTCACCCAGCGCAGATCCATCAAACATTGTATCTTGAACCGTGTTGCTAGCCAGCTAGCCGCCTTACCTAATTCCCACTTGGGCAGATATCTTTATGTCCAACTCTCGTTGTTTTCTGTCAGACTGAAGAGGATAAATAGACTGGTAAATGTTGTCCTGTGTCCGCTCTCCGCTCTGGATAGGTCGTTATTCCATCGATGGGATTGTACCAAGCGGCAAAACGCTCAATCGTGAGCAGCCTGCTAGCGCGCAATAGCGTACAGCTAATACCAGCGACTGTAACAAGTATTCACTGATCCAAACAAAGTGAAAACATAATCATTTCGGATGGTGTGTAATTATCGGTTACTGCGGCCGAAACCGGTGCAGAGAACCAGAGACGAATGCGAAAGTGTCTAGTTAGCGACCAGTCTTGTTTTTTTTGGTCAGTTTATCTGAGTCAAACGACACCGAAGCGAGACCCTGCGCTGCTGCGGACACACAGCGGAGATAAAAACAAAACAGCGCTGCTCTGCAGTGAGCGGAAAAACTCCCAAACCTGTAGCTGTGTGCGTCTTTGCGCTCAGGAGCGCCAGTCAGAGCTGATGGTGCCCGTTTATGTGGCTCTCCAGTTTACCGTGTAAAAAATAAAATAAAAAAATAAACCCAACAATCCAAAGGAAGGTTCGGCCGCACTATCTTCGCTCAATTCGCACAGGCCTCGCAGAAGGAAATGGTCCCCCTTCATTGCGCATGCGCTCTACCAGAGCCACGGCGCTCCAACGGGGGCGCGCGCAATCGGAAGGAGGGATTTCCATCTTAAAACAAATATGAGCTTGGTGCGCCCTCTCGTGGATCAAATTTACATGGACTAAATAACTGGTTACCACTGTTGAATACAAGTAATACTGTATACTAAATATTATCGCCCTTGAGGAGGGTTGCAAAGGGTGGAACGTTTCCGTTACATTTCAGGTACATTTCCACGTTAACTTTGGCTTGGGGATTTTGCCCATGAGGAAAAGCATATCAAATCGTATTTTTACAGATCATCTTAAAATTAATGACAGAGCTGGAGTCTTAAATAATGAAACGATTTAGTATTTCTTCTGGCTTTGTTTGTTTTTATAACCACAACGTTCTGTGTGTCTGATAGACCGTGTACCTCTGACAATGTGGAAGAGTGCCTGTGCAATTTGAATGCAATGCACAACTCATGCTTCCATAACATGATTGTCAAGAAAATATTTCGTCAGAGCATTCGATCTGCTACAATCAAATCATTATCAACGCAGTTCAAAACTGACGCATGCCACCATCATTTAAATAAATTGTTAATGATATAACAGAGTGATGATGATATAGTCAACATTTTACTGAATAGATAGTTGATCATTTGATCCAGTAGCTATGCCTTCTGCTAATGTTGTAGCTGAACTTTTAGCATGTATGCCTAAATTCCCATGGAACGTTTCCTGTTTTTACAATTCCTGGAATTCTGCAACCATACCCTTGACCATCTCAAACACCAGTGAAGGTTACTGCCGTACCACGCCATCAGACACAACACATCTGGTGTTAACACTTGCATTATAGGGCCGAAGGCTATTTAATTAAAAATTAAAAGCAAAATACAGAGAACATACAAAATAGCTTTAGAATTAAACTAATCTCCCCCCTCCGTTAAACAGATTTTGGACACTTACACCCTGAGCTGGTTACTACGTGGAAGGCTCTACATACAGTATGTAGCTACATCTTAAGTAATTAAAACAAGGTAGAGGAATAAAATTAGTATTTCTCCCAATGGCTAAATGATTAGCTTTTTTGTTTCACTTTAAGACAATTAAAGGATTTCCAATTTCCCCACCCCCTCTATATTTGACTCATTATACAGTGGGGAAAATAAGTATTTCACCCCCTGCTGATTTTGTGAGTTTGCCCCCTTACAAAGAAAGGAACGGTCTATAATTTTCATGGTAGGTTCATCTTAACAGTGAGAGACAGAATATTTAAAAAAAATCCCAGAAAATCACATTATATGAATTTTAAACATTTATTTGTGTTTTATTGAGGAAAATAAGTATTTCACCCCCTAGCAAAACATGACTCAGTACTTGGTGGAGAAACCCTTGTTGGCAAGCACAGCGGTCAGACGTTTCTTGTAGTTGGTCACCAAGTTTGCACAGATCCCAGGAGGGATTTTGGCCCACTCCTCTTTGCAGATCCTCTCCAAATCCTTAGGGTTTGTAGGTTGTCGCTTGGCAACTCGAAGCTTCAGCTCCCTCCACAGATTCTCTATAGCAGGGGTGTCAAACTCATTCCATCGTGGGCCGAGTGTGTGCAGGTTTTTGTTGCAACCAGTGCACAACACCAGGTGATTTCACTAATTAGCTTCCTTCTTCAACCAAGGAGGGGAGCTAATTGAAATCACCTGGTGTTGTGCACTGGTTGCAACAAAAACCTGCACACACTCGGCCCACGATGGAATGAGTTTGACACCCCTGCTCTATAGGATTAAGGTCCGGAGACTGACTAGGCCACTCCATGACCTTAATGTGCTTCTTCTTGAGCCACTCTTTTGTTGCCTTAGCCGTATGCTTTGGGTCATTGTCATGCTGGTGTCACGTCTCGTGTTCGTGTTCCCCGTAATTAGTTGTTTTCATTTATTCCATGTTTTCCTGGTTGTCTGGTCCGTGTTTTCACTTTCACTTACCTGTTCCCAGTCTTGTCATTGTATTATCGTTTTCACCTGTTCCTCATGTGTCTGATTGCAGTTAGCTGCATTCCTGTTAATTCCTAATTGTTTCTCGTTATGTCTGATGTAGTTAGCTGTTCGTTTCCCATGTTCATTTCCTGATTGTCTCGTTATTGTATTATCGTTTTCACTTCATTCCTCATGTGTCTGATTGCAGTCAGCTGCATTCATGTTTATTCCTGATTGTTTCTCGTTATGTCTAAATGTATTTAAGCTGTGTGTTTTCCCATGTTCATTGCCAGATTGTCTTGTGCTTTGCGTACGCTTACACTACTCTCCAGCATTATCTCTGTTTCCCGCGTTTAGTTTCATCGTGTTTGTGTTCGTGCTTGTGTTCGTGCTTGTGTTCGTGCTTGTGCTCCAGTGTTCGTCTTGTTCTCAGTCTCGTTCCTGCTCCTCCCTGTGTTCCCTGGACTGCTTTCACGTTTTCGACCTTCGCCTGCCCACTGACTACGCCTTGCCTGCCCCTGATACCCCTGAAGCCCGGAACGAACTCTGCCTGTCCCCGACCATTCTTTGGATCCCTGCATTGCTCTGATTACCCCTGTTTGACCATCGCCTGTTGTTTATGCAATAAAATATATTATTGCATTTCTGGGTCCGCGCCTGGTTTTCCGACACCATTCCTGACAGCTGGAACACCCATCCACGACCCATTTTCAGTGTCCTGGCTGAGGGAAGGAGGTTCTCACCCAAGATTTCCCGGTACATGGCCCCATTCATCCTCCCCTCGATCCGGTGAAGTCGTCCTGTCCCCTTAGCAGAGAAACAGCCCCAAAGCATAATGTTTCCACTACCATGCTTGACGGTGGGGATGGTGTTCTTGGGGTCCAAGGCAGCTTTTTCTTCCTCCAAACACGGCGAGTCGAGTTGATGCCAAAGAGCTCGATTTTAGTCTCATCTGACCACAGCACTTTCTCCCAAGCCTCCTCTGAATCATCCAGGTGCTCATTGGCAAACTTCAGACGGGCCTGTACATGTGCCTTCTTGAGCAGGGGGACCTTGTGGGCACTACAGGATTTCAATCCATTACGGCGTAGTGTGTTACCAATGGTCATCTTGGTGACTGTGGTCCCAGCTGCCTTGAGATCATCAACAAGCTCCAGCTGTGTAGTTCTGGGTTGTTCCCATTTTCTAATTGACCTTTCTCAAAACGCAAACTGATCAGGTTCACTCCAGACAGTTCCTCCGAGGTGAGCTCTTTTTGCAAATTATGGAGCCCCAGACCGAGGGAGATTGATGGTCAAATTGAAAAGTGTTTCTTCCATTTTCTAATTATCTTTGCACCAACAGTTGACTCCTTCTCACCAAAAATGCTGCTTGCCAATGGTCTTGCTGATATTTTTTGCCCATTCCAGTCTTGTGCAGGTCTACAATATTGTCCCTGATGTGCTTAGACAATTCTTTGGTCTTGCCCATTGTGGAGAGGTTGGAATCTGATTCATTGATTGATTCTGTGGACAGGTGTCTTTTATACATTTCTCCAGGGAGTGCAGTTAGTGACAGTGGGAGTACTTAATTAGGGGGTACTAATTAAGTAAGAGGACTAATATTGTGTGCCTCCTGGTCACATAGAGGTTGGAATCCATTGATTGATTCTGTCTGTGGGAGCCAGAATTCTTGCTGGTTGGTAGGGGGTGAAATACTTATTTTCCTCAATAAAACACAAATAAATGTTTAAAATTCATATAATGTGATTTTCTGTTCTGTCTCTCACTGTTAAGGTGAACCTACCATGAAAATTCTAGACCGTTCCTTTCTTTGTAAGGGGGCAAACTCACAAAATCAGCAGGGGGTGAAATACTTATTTTCCCCACTGTATATATAATATATATTCATATTACATTTCAAGTCATCACTGACATGATAAGAGGCTAGATCAGTGGTTCACAAACTTTTTTAGTACTCCATTATTGTAAATCTATATACATTGGTCTCTCTCTATGATTATTGGTTAAATTGAGGAACGCTGACCCCGCATTCTAACAGGGGGCGATTCGGCGACGAGCTGCCGGAAATGCATTGATTCTCTATGAGAGTGAGCGACTTCCGGTGCCTGACCGATTGTCTGATTTATGGGCGTGGCGGTGGCCCAGAAAAGTTGAAAATTCTGAACTTTCAGGCAATGTTGCCCGGTAAGAGCCAATCAAATTCATGTCTTGCTCTTTTTACCTCCCACGCGGAAACCAACACAAAACCGAAATTTTGTTCCTAGTTCCGACACTTCAACATGGATGAGGAGAAACTTAACAGCGGTCAGCAGTACCCCCATACTTTATTTAATCCTAAAAGCATAAATATTTATAGCTAGCTAAACTTATATGGCCTACATACATCTTATTTAATGTTTGTGTTGGTTAAAAGGCAATTTTTTTTATCGCATGGGTACGTTTGGGAAAACGTTTGGAAAACGCAACGGAGAGAAATTGCGAGCGGTTTCCAGCGCAAGTAAATGGCCGTAATTGCAAAAAGCCTTCTGAGTTTGAGTTTGCGGTTCATAATTGAAGGAAACAATACTGCTAGCCAACTAATATTTATAATAAAGATTCTCAAAATCTATGATGAACTATTAGTTTACCATGCCAAAATTTTGTAAGCACGTCGGAAGCATTTTTGAGGAAGCCAGTTAAGCGTGGTGAACGCCCACTGGGCGATTTATTCACCTAGTATCGGCCCGTTAGAATGCGGGGTGAGTTGTACACCTTTGCTCTTGCCCTACTTGCTCGGCCTCCTTCCAGGGTATATATACATTACTTGATATGTGATATTCCCTTGTGAACACCTCTACATGCTCGAAGAACAACGCAACCTTTGCGACCTAAGAAGAGGGGGTTTCAGAGGGTGTCGCGTACCTAGCACAAAAATCAAACCGCAGAGCAACCGTTCACGTAGATGTTGCGCATCATTGATTGGTTGGTTAGCGAATGGAGGCGGAGCTGTCATAGTTCATAGGTCACAGTTCATCGAGCTAGTAGCTAACGACATAGATAGCTAGCATAATTTGTTCGACACGGAATCAAATGAACCAGCTTCAGGATTGGCTTTTGATTTTGCTTCCATGAAAATGTTATCGACCTTGTTCAATAGCCAACATTGACACCTACTAGTGTACAGAAGTGTAAGGACACCATGTTGCATAGGCTGCGCATAGCCTTTGCAGACGTATACTGCAGAGTGCTTGCATCATTGTTGCATTGCAGGAACCGCAAAGAAGTTCCACAAGTTTACGTGGAAGCATGTAGAGGTCTTGAGGCGGGAGAGCATGTCGGTCGTACTGACGGCTTTCTCGTGTCTGTCAGGGCTGAGGTCACACTTTGAGTTCAGCAACTCGCATCCTTTTCTTGGCAATTCATTTTAAGGCTGCTGCTGTGTTTCTGTTGTTTCCATTTCCATTCCATTTTCTACATAGATGCATCACATAATGGCCTCTACATGCTTCTGCGTAAGTTGTGCGACATCTTCGCGGTTCGCGCAATGCAACATGTCACAAGCACTCTGCAATTTATACTTCTGCACAACCTATACGACCCTAGTAGGCATCAATGTATTGAGCATGGTCGGTAAAGTTTTCATGAAAGCAGGAAAACTCCTCTACCTTCAAACTTCTTCAGCCAATCTTTCCTGAAGCTGGCTCATTTTATACCGTGTCGAATAAATTATGCTAGCTATTTATATCATTAGCTACTGTTAGCAGGCTTTATTTGGCCGTGATGCCAGGTTGCTAGCTAGCTAGCTAGATAGATACAGATAGTTTTGCTTAGCTAATGTTAACATAGATATATACAGGTATGGTATGCAGCTGCCAACAATGATGTCTATCACTGTATTACTGCACTGATCTCTTGTGCGAACTATGATTGTTCTTACCATTTAATTAATGCACATCTTGTTTTAAAAAAAAGTATATGCACCCTGCTTTTTCTATGTTTTGTTAGTTGAATATTCTGTGCATTAAGGTGTTGTAGTGACATGTTACATTTACAGTGCCTATAGAAAGTCATCATACCCTTTTTTTGTCTTATAGCGTGAAATGAAAGTACATAAAATCCATCTTTTTCCAGCTGTATTGACACATTTTGTATTGCAAAATTTTTGATAATTAATAAAAAATTAAAATAACTAGAATAACAGGGTTGGAAAAGTGATCAGTCCCCTTAGAATGACCATTATAAACTTGCTCAGGTATAACCAATCACCTGCCAGTTCACACACCAAGCTAATTGGCCTCCACCTGACATCAATTGTAGTGGTTTTGATTATTTCACAATAAAATCAGCTGTTCCTTGAGGATTCCACTCCTAGTAGTGCATGGTAACGCAAATAATTCACCATGGCTGGAAAGGTGCTTTCAAAAGGACTCCGGGATAAAGTTGTGGATAGGCACATATTAGGAGAAGGATATAAAAAGATTTCAAAGGCTTTAACTACCCCTTTGAGTACAGTTCAGAGTATTATTAAGAAGTGGAAGGCATATGGCACCACCCGCACCTTGCCTCCAAACTGGATGACCGAGCCAGGAAAAGATTGATCAGGGAAGCTACCAAGAGGCCAATGGCAACCTTGAAGGAGTTACAAGTCTTAATGGCAGAGATTGGGTGATCTGTGCATGTGACAACAATCTCACAAGCTTTACACAAAGCTGGCCTGTATGGCAGGGTGGCAAGAAAAAAGCCTCTTCTGAAAAAGTGTCACACTGAGTCTCGTTTACGTTATGCGAAGAAACACATAGAAGATTCTGATGCCATGTGGCAAAAGGTTATATGGTCAGATGAGACCAAGATTGAACTTTTTGGACTGAACTCCAAGCGCTATGTTTGGCAGAAACCAAACACAGCACACCACCCAAAACACACCATACCTACAGTGAAGCATGGTGGTGGCAGCATTATGTTGTGGGGGTGTTTCTCTTCAGCAGGGACTGGGCAATTGATCAGGATTGAAGGGAAAATGGATGCTGCCAAGTACATCTAAATTCTTGAGGAAAACCTGCGGCCCTCTGCTAGACAGCTGAAGATGGGCAGGTGGTTCACCTTCCAGCACGACAACGACCCAAAACACACCGCTAAAAAAACAACGCAGTGGCTAAAGGACAGGAAGGTGAATGTCCTTGAGTGGCCTAGTCAGAGCCCTGACCTAAATCCGATAGAACATCTGTGGATGGACTTGAAGAGTGCAGTCCATCGCCACTCACCACGGAATTTGACTGAACTGGAACAGTTCTGCAAGGAAGAATGGGCAAATATTGCTCAATCTAGGTGCGCAAAGCTGGTAGAGACATATCCAAACAGACTGATGGCTGTAATTAAAGCAAAAGGTGCCTCTACAAAGTATTAAATCAGGGGACTGATTTTTTTAATTTTTAATTAATTTTCAGAAATTGTGCCCTTTTCTTTCACTTGAATGTTGTAAGGCAAAATGTGTAAATAAAGCTGGAAAAAGATGGATTTTATGTGATTTCATTTCAGGCTGTAAGACAAAAAAAAGTGACTATTTCAAAAGGGTATGATGACTTTATATAGGCACTGTATATGTAATAAGTTTGTTATTTTAGTTAATTGTCTTTGCCCGAAAGCTTCGCGGCAAGTAGGGTGAAGACTGTTTGTGTTTGTTTTATTTTACCCTGCTCTCCCGCTGTTTCTCTCTCCCGGATCTGGGAGAGAGGCGGAAAAGATTTAAGATCCGGTCCGTAGAACGGCAAACCCCACTCCTCTGCCGAAAGCAACAGTAACTCCAGTTCCTGAACTGGAACTGACTGAGGACCGAATCTGTGAAGGAACTGGAACTGGACATGCTGTTGCTCTCGTTCCTCGTTCCATGAGGCAGATCCGTAACGAGACACTAGCCGCGCTACGTCTCTCCAACCCCATAATGTCTTCATATTGCAATGACAAACTTACCTGAGACTGAGTATAACATTAAAAGCAACTGGTTTATACTAGTTGCTTAGCCCAGCAGTTACATCTGAGAAACACCTAGCCTATAGCCTGCTCCTAATTAGTAAATAAATAAACCGTGAATGAAAGATGCTATTTCCCAACGAAGATGTCACAAACTTGGTCTAGTCTCAACTCGAGAAATGAAACCTCATTATTATATTCCTTTATTCAAACATAATATGCTAGGCTATATTAATGTATCACAACTTTGTTGATAATTCTAGAGGTCAACATTGTTTTAATATTGGTGCATATAGCTTGGTGACCAATGTAGGCTATAATGCAGGAAGCCGACACAATGCAAGTCACACCTTAAGTTAGCCAACATAAATACCTAGGTGGCACATTAATGGACACTAAATTTATTAATGGACATTTTAGTCCAGGACTCTGAATGATAGCAGCAAAGGAACTGGTGAATGAATCCGTGAACGAATCCTTTTAGGGAACTGAGTCAAAGGATCCGTGTCCCTGAAAGGAACCGTAATGCCCACCACTACTTTCTTGGCAGCTTCAAAAAATAAAAATACTGTATAATCAGCTCGGACATTTTGAAAACTCATACATAACAGTTAAAAAGGCATTTTTACAAATAGCTGGTCTGTGAAATCAAGTTATGCAGAAATTTCCCACATTTATAACAAGCCAAATTTGACGAAAACTGGTTTAGAATTAAGCAAGTTACAGTAGATTTTTAGACAAAACGCTGCAACATACAACAGCAGCCAATACGATATCTATGTTTTTATATCTGTGTTTGTCACTACCGGTCTCAGGACAGTCATGTCGTCTCACGGCAGTCGTGGCTAGTTAGTAACCCTGTTTTTCCCCCAGATCTCGTGCATGAGCATTTGCCACGCTATCTGGGAGGCAACGAGGCAACTGGCTAGGCTGAGCTGTTGTTTGATTTTTTTTTTGAAGCTCATCCAATAAACATTGGTTGATTTATTGACAGTTAAAAAATATATATTAATTGATAACCCCCTACACACCAGAGGTAAAATGTTTTACCTCACCTCCGTATATTAGACTATTTGAATTTGAGTTTAGCACATTCTTACCAAGTCTTTTGAGCAACTCTCAGTTTGCAGAAATAACTCGAATGAGGGTTAAACGTTATAGGGTGTTCCCAATGCAGCTGTGAATAAGCTACCTAGCTAACATTAGCTAAGGTTACCTGCAGCTACATTAAGTTCCTCATTGTGAATGCAGCTGAGAATAAACTAGCTAAGGTTACTTGCACCTACGTTAAGTTTGTCATAGAAATTCCCAAGATAAACGATCATTTTAGTGGAATGATCTTACGATGACAACAGCAGAAAAAACAAAAAATCTTCAGTGTCATAGAGAACGGCACATTTTTTTTTTTTTATCTTCAAAGTGTCATAAAGACTAGAGTTAAGGCCTCTACATTTATACCTATGCAAAGGCTATGCGCAGCCTATGCGACATAGTGTCCTTAAAGGCCTATACTGTCATGGTTGTTTCCCTGACTTACCACCTGAGGGCGGTGTTGCGCCTTTCTCCTTGTGGGAGGGGCTGAGTAAATCAATCACCATTTCCTCCCTATTTAAACCCCAGCTGTTTTTCAGTTCTTTGCGAAATCGTAACCCTTCATTACGATTTAGCCGGTAAGGTGGTAGCGTCTTTCTAAAGATACTACTATTGCACGTTCTTTAGAATCTAGAAATACTCATTTAGCAAATGTAGGATTCTTTTATGTTACCTGATTTAGGAAACTCACTCGCTCCTCTGAGTTGGTTTGTGTTCCGGTTTACACAGTCTGTGACTGTGTTTTCGGTTTCATTTCTACGCTGGTTATTTGGCTCTTCTAGCCGTTTATCTTTTCATTCAGACACCCGTGTTGGTGGATCAGTTATTCGTTTTGTTTGTGTCGTTGTGGCACTTTAATCACCCGTTGGGTGATCTTTTCTGTTTTTCCCTTTTTGTTATTGTTTTTCCTATTCTCTGTTCTTCAGAGTTTGTGGTTAGGTTGTTGACTTACAGCTTAACTTATCGACCTTCGGGTTCTGCGATTGGCTCCAACCACTTAACCCATCATAACAGTACGATTTCGCCATGAACGCCGGCGTCAGCTGATCCTCGTGGTATCGAACAAATAGCAGAGTTGCAAAGCAGAGAAATGGAGAGACAGAGAACGACCATAGAAATTTTATTAGAACAACAACGAGTCATGCAAGACAACCAGGCTAGTATGGTCTCGTCTGTTCAAAGACTGGAGGGCTTGATCCAGACAATGGTGTGTGTCGCCCCCAAACTGCGGTGGGATTCGCCGGTCCTAATCCGGTCGTCACTCCTCGCTGGGGCACACCTGTGGGAGGGATTACGAGAGGCAAAGATTCAGCTTCCTCCTCGTTTTAGCGGCGAGTCCGGTAAATGTCGGGTTTTTTTAGCTCAGTGCCAAATCGTATTCCAGACTCAGCCATCTAGATATAGCTCAGAGGAGTCGTGAGTGGCACTCGTGCTATCATTATTATCGGGGGGCAGCCCTCGAGTGGGCAGTACCTCTTATTCGCTCTCAAGCACCGGTATTGACAGACTCGCTGGGTTTAATGAAGAGAATGGAGTTGGTTTTTGACCACGAGCTTCACGACAGCGAATCTGCGACTAAATTGACGCGCATGCGCCAGGGTAACCAAAGCGTGGCAGAATTCTCTATTTCCTTCCGTACTCTCGCGGGAGTTACAGGGTGGCCTGAGAATCCTCTCATAACGTTGTTTACTAACGCTATCTGATCCGGTGAGAGACGCGCTAGCTACCATTGGCATTCCCAATTCACTAGATGAACTAATTACCACTGCTATACGGATCGATAACCGTATTAGGAACGCCAGCGAGAGAGGGAACAGGGAGCTCCGAGTGCCTACGAAAGGGGTTCTTACCTCTGTTTCCTAGGCGCTTGGGCAAAGCAGACCGACCCATGGAGGTCGACAGTGCTAGTTTTCGGGCCCCGGCCAGAGGGGATGGGAACGGTTGTCGGTACTGTCGACAGAGGGGTCACGTTATTCAAGATTGTCCCAAACTGAAGGGAAAGCGAATAGCCTCACTATCGGGCCGGAAGCCGGTAGTGAGGCATCGATCCTCCTTCTTTCGTACCTTCATTCCTGTCGAACTATCCTGGAGGAGACAAAACATTAAAATAAACGCCTTTCTTGATTCAGGGGCGGTTGATTGTTTTGTGGACTCCGGGTGGGCCAAAAGAATTCACTTACCTGTTCGGGCGCTTTCACAATCCTGTGGTGTTACCGCTCTTGACGGTCGTCCTCTGGTTCCGGTCGCATTAAGGAATCCACGGAGACTGTAAACATGCGGATCGCTACGGCGAACACACAGAACAAATAAAGTTTTTTTTTAGTCGGTCTCTCCTACGTACCCATTAGTTCTCGGACACTCCTGGTTGATAAAACATAAACCACAGGTCAACTGGGGCAGTCATAAAAACCCTATTGTTCAATGGGGGATCAATGTTCCCTGAGTGCTTACCGTTTATTCCGTCGTCGCCTGGGTTGGTCGGTCTAAAAATCCCGAGACCGATTCGGAGACCGACGAATTAACTTACTGTTCACCTAAACATACTCACTCATCCATACACTCCAATGAGACGGAGAAAGAACTCGAATGGGATCCTCAGTGTGATTGGGAAGTCCCACTGGAGGAGTCCACGGCCGAGGAGATTAGTGATCTGGAATCCTTATCTTTTGATTCTTTAGAGGCAGACATGCCGTCTACGGACACACGAACCCAATCCGTCACGAGTTCCTAAACGATCGGTTAGTTACTCCAGTTCCGATTCCCATAAAAAATTCGATCTGACACCACCATTGAGCCCGAGTTCCTAAAAATCAGGAGGATGGAACTCATGAGTGCGGAATTTTATCCGCTACCCTCCGGCATTCCAAAGACTTATTCAGATCTTAGCGAGGTGTTTAGTAAGCAAAGGGCTACTAAGCTACCCCCGCACCGGTCTTATGATTGCGCTATTGAGCTTCACCCAGGCACAGTTCCTCCACGTGGAGCCCTATATTCACTGTCTGTACCGGAGAGTGTGGCTATGAGGAGATACATTTCGGAATCTCTAACTAACGGTTTATCAGGCCATCCACGTCCCCTGCTGGGGCGGGGTTCTTTTTGTCGGTAAAAGGATGGGGGATTACGACCTTGTATCGATTACAGAGGGTTAAATAATATTACCATAAAGAATCGATATCCCCTTCCCCTTATGAACTCCGCTTTTGAACGTCTCAAGGAGCGTCTATTTTTCCAAGTTGGACCTTCGCAACGCATATAATTTGGTTCGCATCCATCAGGGTGATGAGTGGAAGACCGCATTTAATACGCACAATGGGCATTACGAATACCTGGTTATGCCATTTGGCCTCACGTGCGCGCCGGCTGTCTTCCAGGCGCTTGTTAATGACGTACTCAGAGAGATGTTGGAGAAATCGGTGTTCGTTTATCTTGACGACATTTTGATTTTTTCCAATTCACTCTCTGAGCACGTGAAACACGTCAGACAGGTGTTAAAATGCTTGTTAGAGGCCCAACTATTCGTAAAATCTGAGAAATGTGTGTTTCACGTACCTTTCTAGGATTCATTGTCGCAGAGGGCAGGATCCAAATGGACCCCAATAAAGTGACTGCGGTCAAGGATTGGCCTGCTCCGTCCTCTGTAAAACAGGTGCAGCGTTTTGGGGTTTGCTAATTTTTATAGACGGTTTATCCGCAATTTTAGTTCTGTGGTCGCGCCCATCACGGCGCTTACAAAAAAACTGTTCCGTCTCGGTTCAATGGTCCCCTAAAGCGGAGGCGGCCTTCGCTGAACTAAAAGAAGATTCTGTTCTGAACCCATTTTAATTTCTCCCAATCCTTCATTACCTTTCATTGTAGAGGTTGACGCCTCTGAGCTAGGGGTAGGGGCTATTCTGTCCCAGCGGTCGGCCATGGACCAAAAGGTTCATCCGTGCGCATATTTTTCTCGGAGCCTTTCACCTGCCGAGAGGAATTACAATGTAGGAGATAGGGAGTTATTTGCGGTTAAAATGGCGCTGGAGGAATGGCGTCATTGGCTTGAGGGGGCGGAACATCCCTTTACGGTCTGGACGGATCATAAAAATTTAGAATACATCCAGGGGGCTCAACGTCGTAATTAGCGGCAAGCTCGTTGGGCATTATTCTTTACTAGATTTAAGTTTTTGTTGACTTACCGTCCTGGTTCAAAAAATATTAAGCCTGACGCCTTGTCATGCTTGTACGATGGATCCGAACTGGATCATCCGCCCACACCCATTATTCCCACCGCACAGATTTGATCTCCAGTGTTATGGGAGATAGAAAGGGTGGTGCATGAGGCTCAACGCCTTGAGCCGGATCCTGGTGGGGGTCCACGGGGATGCCTCTTCGTTCCCTCAGGAGCTCGCTCCCAGGTACTGCAGTGGGGTCACTCCTCCCGGCTCACTGGTCACCCAGGCGTACACCGTACGCACGATTTCCTGGGTAGACGGTTCTGGTGGTGGCGTATGGAGAGGGACGTGCGGGAGTTTGTTGCTGCCTGTAGCATTTGTGCCCGTAATAAGGGGTCACAACTGGCCCCATCAGGTTTACTGCGACCTTTACCGGTTCCTCGTCGACCCTGGAGCCATATCGCTCTAGACTTCGTCACCAGCTTGCCCAGCTCTAATGGTCATACGGCCATTTTGTTATAGTGGACAGATTTTCCAAGGCTGCCCACTTCATTGCGCTTTCCAAGTTGCCGTCTGCGCCGAGACGGCACGTCTTGTGATGGACCATGTCTTTCACCTTCACGGCTTGCCACAAGACGTTGTGTCAGATCGGGGTCCTCAGTTTGCGTCCAGATTCTGGCGGGCGTTTTGTTCCCTGTTAGGGGCGTCTGTGAGCCTGTCGTCAGGGTTTCACCCACAGACCAATGGTCAGACGGAACGTACTAACCAAACGATGGAGAATACGCTCCGCTGTCTTGCGTTCGCCAATCCATCTTCATGGAGTCGGCATCTGGCCTGGGCGGAGTACGCTCATAACACCATGCGCAACGCGTCGTCGGGTTTCTCTCCATTCGAGGCTCAGTTTGGGTTTCAGCCTCCTCTATTTCCGGCGCTGGAGGGGGACGCGGGGGTACCTTCCGCTGCAGCCTTTGTGCGACGTTATCGCGTCACCTGGCGAAGGGTTAGGGCGGCGCTAATACGCGCAGTGGATCGCCAGAAGGAGTTTGCCAATCGCCGTCGGCGGGCAGCCCCATCGTATAGGGTGGGTCAACGGGTTTGGTTATCTACTCGAGATCTGCCGTTACGGGTAGAGTCTCGGAAACTCGCTCCAGCTATATTGGTCCTTTTAAAATTCTCCGCAAGGTTAACCCGGTTACTGTGCAATTACAGCTTCCACAATCCATGCGGATACATCCCACGTTTCACGTATCCCGCATAAAACCACTACTCACTAGCGCCTTAGCGCCCCCAGAAGTACCGCCGCCGCCACCTCGTATCATTGGGGTGGAGTATTGTGGCTTCGCGGCGTGTAGGCAGGGGAACTCAGTACCTGGTTGACTGGGAGGGTTACAGTCCTGAGGAGCGCAGTTGGGTTCCGTCCCGTCACATCTTGGATCCTTCGTTGATCCAGGATTCTGCGATTGGCTCCAACCACTTAACCCATCATAACATATACATGCTTGAGCGACTGCGACGCGACATCCTCTGCAACACGTCGTAGAGGTTGCGTTGATGTTGCAGAGGGTGTTGCAGAGGATGTTGCATACCTAGCACAAAAATCTAACTCGCAACATGTTTTTTACATTTTACATTTTAAGCATTTAGCAGACGCATTTATCCAGAGCAACATCCAGATTAGGGGAGAAAGTTAAAAGCAGCGATTTTTTTAATTCTGTGAAGACAGAAAAAGACCATCCTTCATTTCCCTTAATACATTAACATTATTTTCAAGAGTCGTCTGCTGGTTCCTTTGTTCCATGTGAATTTACTCTATTATTTTAATGCTATAAAGGTGAGTTGCTCGCACACAAGCTGCTTTCATGACAGGCGTACTTCCTTTTTTTCATAGGTTTCAATGTATCAGATAAAAATACATGTATTTTGTATTTTCAAAATACAGGAAAAAAAACTTGTCTCCAATTGGCTATCGTAGGCCAACATATGAATAGGTGGCTGCCTTTATGAATATGAGCAAAAAGCCAAAATCACATAGGCTATCGCCGTGTGATAAGTGTTAGAGGCACAATCACATCTTTAGCATCTCTTAATTAGTTTGCCCACATTACTCCCTCCATTTTGGTTGTTTAGGCTATTGACAACCAATTTCTTATCTTTGATGCTATTTGTATATAAAAGAAAAATACTGAAAATAGTACAGTACAAACTTACAAACAAATCAGCATGAATTGTACATGCTAGCTAGTGTTTCTGGAGTCACAAAGTGGTGTTTTGAGAAATCATATTTTCTAACTTTTCACGTCACGTCACGATTTCTCAAAACGCCACTTAGAATACTGAGTAGGCTTGTGTGAAAACAAGCGCCAAATTCTCAATAGCTGCCTGCGACCAGATACATGCATGCATCCACGTGTGCATGCATTCACTTCCTTGGCCAACCGACAGAGAGCGGGTCTAAAAATCACTGTGTGAGTGTGTCTAAGTGTACTGTTGTTCTTTTTAATGTTCTTTGAATCATCGATAAAGTATTTTGAGTATTTTGAAAATACAAAATTACTCCACCCTAAATGATCTTGTTACAAATTACATTTAAATTTTTTCAGCCCTGTCAAATACAAATTACAAAATACTCAGAAGTCATTGAAATACGTATTTCAAATACAAGTAACAGAAATACTGCCCATCTCTGTTCGTAGCCATGTTTTCAGTCTATGGAGAGACGAGAACAATCCCTCTGATCCCACAAAAGGAAGAGAGAGGCAGTTTGACTAGGCCCTCCACTTGGCTGAAGCTTCTTGTTTGTGGCTGTAACATTTTAGGGAAGCTGGCAATGCCCTAAAGGACATTTATCAATTCTGATAGTTTTTAAAATCAAATTCTAGTCACTGTAGAAATATTACGAAGACGCCATGTATTTACCTGCATATAGTCGTGATTAATAACCTCAATACAATGTAGTTAACTTTGCCTACTTTCCAATCCAGAAATTAGATTAGTTATTCATTACCAACCAGTTTAATTGGGGGAAAAAATTCACTCCAACAATCAGAGCAAGTGTGCTGAATCTAAGGGGTTATTGGGCAACTATTAGTATCGTTCTATATGGAGGGAGAGGGAAAACCATTACCGTTTTCTACCAATATCACGATATCGTCATATCGCCCAAGCCTACTGCACCCCTTCAAGTACATGTCTTCAAAGACTCTATCGTGGAAGATATTAGAGACGCCGACTTAGCCACACAAGTGCGTATAGACCCTGTTCGGAACAGCATACTGCCCATACTCAATATGTTCAAATTCAGTACCCCAAAGATGCCTGGATGACGTACTAAATTCCCCAAATTTTTGAGTACACAAGCAGATGCCAAGCTTACTCCTTGAGTTTCTGTTTCGCTGGGGCAGGCAGTTGTTTTGAGACACTGGGCCTGAGGTGGCCACTGCTCGTGGTGGTCAAGGATAGGTAGATGGACAATCACAGCTGGAGCTTGCTAAGCACTTGCACTTGGACTCTCACCTGTTGTGTTGCACCTGCAGGTCAGTGTCAATTAGACATTGCTTTCTTGCTCTCACAATGCCATGTCTTGCTTATACCGCGATCATAGGTGACTATTTTGGTATTAGAGTATAGAAGATGTGTTTGATACAGTATATGTTTTGTTTACTCTGCTATGAGTTACTATTCTCCAGTCCTATTATATTTATTGGTAAATCTGTCCATTTATTTAGACTTGTTTTGACATTTTTAATGAGGTAAATAATTGTCTTTATACAGTTGTGATTTTTCTGGGCTAACAACGCATCCTAAATATTTAATGCCTTTAGTTATCCATTTAATTTTTTTTAACTCGACTGGTATGTTTTGCATTCTAGTAGTTAAAATATTTTTTTTTGAATATTTATTATATAACCCGATATTTCAGAATACTGTTTTACAGTTAATTATAGTTGCGGAATTTGTTTTAATGTCGGTAATATAACACATGAGATCGTCTGCAAATAGGCTCAGTTTATGATGGTAATTTCCAATCATCATGCATGCCTGATATTTCTTTATTTTGCCTTATTTTTTGAGCCAGTGGTTCTATTACGACTGCAAACAAATAAGGTGATAGTGGGCAACCTTGTCTAGTTCCTCTTGTTAGGTAAAATGGTTGAGATAACACGCCATTTGAGCAGTTGGGCTTTTATAAAGTATTTTTATAATGTTAATACATTCTGGGGGGAAATTAAACGCTTGTAAACTTTTAAATAAATATGGCCACTCGGCCCAGTCGAAAGCCTTTTCAGTGTCTACCGACATGAGTGCTAGATCAATACCATATTTCTTTGGATATTGGATGGTCGCTAAACATGTTCTTGTATTGGTACGCAGATTTCTCTATTGAATGAATCCAGCTTGGTCTGGGTGAATTATATCTGCTAGTACCTTTGCAATTCTGTTATTTAAAACTTTTGTTATTATTTTATTGTCACAATTAATTAAGTTAATTGGTCCATAGTCTGCAGGTGAATAGCCTTTCCTTCCTGGTTTTAAGTATGAATCCTGCCCCACATGTAAGCTTTAAATGAGTCCCATATTATGTGAGGATTCGGCTTGTCTATGTCATCAATTTTGTGTTAGTTTGTTTAAAAATACGAATATATTTGTATCAATTCTGTGTCCAAAAGGTATTTCCTATTTAAGCGCCACATTGTATTGGATTGCTTATTTCTAGCGAGTAAAATCGTAGCCGTTACTACTGCGTGATCGGAGATTACTATATCGTGAATTTGTGTTGATATAGGCCTAATATTATCGATTCCAGATTTAGATATAAATATGTCATCTAATCTACTGTAGCTATTTTTAGGATGTGAGTAAAAGGTGTAGTCCATAGTTTTTGGGTTGAGGGTGTGCCAAATATCTTGCAAGTTATTATTAGCCTATTTAAGAAGTTTGTTAAGGTCTATGGTGAGATCACACTATCAATGTGTTCACAGTTCATTTTAGTAACGACAATTTTTACCTCACAAATGCCTATGTGGCTAGCTACGGTAGATGCAGAATTAGGCTATAGGATTTTACATGTTAACAAAAATAATATTGTTTTATGTCATTACTGTGACCTTAGCTAGGCTATATAACTACAATCTCATATTTCTGCGAAAATACATGAATTTTAAATTTTACAATATTAGAAAAGTTAGACTCGTTTTCCATTTTAACCCCCTGAGGTCGGCTGGATCGGCGCCGATCCAAGCAGCAATACAAGTATATTACTATTTCTAACTTCGCTATATTTTATCATACACACGCGACAAAAACATTGACAGAAACCTTAGAATCGCGACTTTCCGATTTGAGCACTGGCAAATCAAATGGGATTTTTTAAATTAGGTTAATTAGACCAAAAGTAAACCTTGCCTTTACTCTCTTTTTTACCTGTTAGTAACGTCCCCTTCTATTGACATGGTAACTAGGTGCGAGTTTCGGGAGGTGCGTGGGGAGGGGCTTGGGGCCATGTGTGAAAACGCCGTAAACACATAAACTGTCCCGACAATTTGAAGCAAGATTTTATACAGACATACAATTTTATTCAAGATGGAAAGATTTTCTGCGCTGCAGTGTTTTAGAGCATTGATGGAAAGCGACGAGGACAACAACTGACGAAGAGTAAGTAACTATATTTGATTTGCCATGTTATCAAATACTGTGATATATATTCAATATATGAATTCCGCCTTGTGACTACATATTCCGCGTGTTGCAACGTAACAAATTTCAATAGGCACACAAGATCTATGGAAGAATACTTTTCAAACAGCCTAAAATATTATAAAAATCGTATGTAGCGGTTTCATGATCTCACGTCCTTGTAAAATCGATTCTTGTTTTTGTTTATTATTAGAGTGCTTCTGTTTAGTTAAATCCGTGTTTGGGATTACGTTTTGATTTGCTGTTTAGCTAGCTTTGTTTGTTCAGCTAGCTTTGTTTGTTCCAGTTCGTTTATCATTTTGGTTTGTTTTGTGAGTTATTTGCGTGTCGCCTCCGACATTGTTTTGCCTACGTTTGTGGATAATAAAATAAGAGCCAAAATGGCTGCTGCCACAAGAAGCACTTGTCGTGAAAGGAGAAATGGTAACTCAAATATTGCTTAGCCATTTAAAATCTGAATTGTGAGTTGTTGTTTTAACTCTAAAGTGAAAAAAATCACAAAAAAAGTTTAATTGGAAGACCCTTTTTTTCCTTGGGTCTCAGGAGGATATTATGTGCATTATTGTTAGGCTGTATGACTTGTAATATGTGGCATTCCCCTGTATATACTGTATAGTAGTTTGTGTGCTGTTTTCAATAAATCTTCCAAAATGAAAAAAGCATATATTCTTCTGCATGGCTCACTGACTTGCTTACTCCTTTGAGAGAGAGAGATGGCCCATCTGACAACTCTTAGAGGTGTGGACAATGAATAATGAATATTCAGGTATTTAGCATTTAGCCCTCCCTCAGCCTGAAATAAATGTGACCAGTTCTGATAAAAACAGGTTTTTAGCTATTTAGATCTCAGATGTGCTAAACTGTTTTCACACCCTTACATAACCAAGACCTTGATGAACAAACGCACATTGGCCAAACAATTCGTCACTATAGTTTAGTGTGTGCTTTCACAACTTTTGTGACAGCAGAAAAATTTACTATTTTTAACTTGTGTTTGTAGATCTATTTACAAGCTGCATATGATACTGACCAAACTATTGATGGCATACAAATGTAGCTGTGATTGTCCTTCAAATAAAAATATCAAACACTTTGGAGTAAGTGTGTGTTAAGTTGATGAAATTGAGATAAATATCAGACCATGCCCAAATTACAAACCATCTCAAAGCTTAGCACGGACCTCAGAGGGTTAAATGTAGCTAGCTAGGTAACATTAGCTACGTAGGTAACAGCGTAGCCTACTAGCAAACCGCAAACACAGCCTAAGATGTGCTCTTGAGAGGGCGAAAAACCACCAAAAAACTCATCAGCTAGTTCAACTGATTGCATAATTGACTAGTTTTCTAGATGTGAGGAATAACGGTGGAAAATTCCCTCTCTGCCCCTTATATAAAGGCGACAAAAGTACAACTTTAAGAGCAAATCTCGCTTACTGTTATTTTACTCGCTTACTGTGTGGCTGCTTGGAGTGTCAACAATTTGCCACTTTGGAATGCCCAATTGCAGCTGTAGGCTTGTCCTAAAACTGTAGTGCCCTGTCATTTCAGGATGGCACATGGTAGCACTTGGGTCCCCTCGCGCAAAAGATCACTGCAGTAATACAGCGATAGACATCATTGTTGGCAGCTGCATACCATACCTGTAACCGGTTACAAACCTGATACTGTATTGATTGCTGAAGATTCTCCTGCGAGTGAAGACCAACCGAAGATTCTTCAACAGATGATTATGTTTGTTTGTTCTAGTTTTATACAATTTGTAATGTTTGCGTCACAGTAGTTCATGGCTGTCAGTGCGATGCTATTACGTCACAGCCCCATCTCATGGAGACAACACGGCCAGTATGTGAAAAGCTAGCCACTCAGCTAATACTGAGTGTTTGGTTAACCAGTAATTAGCATTACACATTGTGAAGTATTTGAGTTGGTTGTCTCACTGAGTAATCGCTTGCTTTTTTCGATAGTGCATTGACACATAGAAGCTAGGTTTATTACCATATGCTAGCTAGGCAGCTAGATAAAGTGGCAAAACAACTGGCCCACTAGCTTGCTACAATGCCGACAATTGGGACTAGCAAAACATCACAGTCGCTGGTTATTCCTGACTATAATGAGTAATGACAATTCAATTACTGATGACTAAAAACCCACACCCACCAAACAAAACAAACTTTTTTCCATTAAGCAAGCGTGCAACATACAGCCGTGGCCAAAAGTTTTGAGAATGACACAAGTATTGGTTTTCACAAAGTTTGCTACTTCAGTGTTTTTAGATCTTTTTGTCAGATGTTACTATGGTATACTGAAGTATAATTACAAGCATTTCACAAGTGTCAAAGGCTTTTATTGACAATTGCATTAAGTTTATGCAAAGAGTCAATATTTGCAGTGTTGACCCTTCTTTTTCAAGACCTTTGCAATTCGCCCTGGCATGCTGTCAATTAACTTCTGGGCCACATCTGGACTGATGGCAGCCCATTCTTGCATAATCAATGCTTGGAGTTTGTCAGAATTTGTGGGTTTTTGTTTGTCCACCCGCCACTTGAGGATTGACCACAAGTTCTCAATGGGATTAAGGTCTGGGGAGTTTCCTGGCCATGGACCCAAAATGTCAAAGTTTTGTTCCCCGAGCCACTTAGTTATCACTTTTGCCTTATGGCAAGGTGCTCCATCATGCTGGAAAAGGCATTGTTCGTCACCAAACTGTTCTTGGATGGTTGGGAGAAGTTGCTCTCGGAGGATGTTTTGGTACCATTCTTTATTCATTGCTGTGTTCTTAGGCAAAATTGTGAGTGAGCCCACTCCCTTGGCTGAGAAGCAACCCCACACATGAATGGTCTCAGGATGCTTTACTGTTGGCATGACACAGGACTGATGGTAGCGCTCACCTTTTCTTCTCCGGACAAGCTTTTTTCCGGATGCCCCAAATAATCGGAAAGGGGATTCTAAAAGGGAAACTAAAATTAAAAAACTCTATATCTAAACCTCGTCAACTGTTCTCTATTTTCTCCTCTCTCCTCAGCACACCTCCTCCCCCACCTCAGTCCCCCTTCACTGCAGATGATTTGCTGTTTTCTTCGAGGAGAAAATTGCAGATATCCGCAGCTCCTTTGTGCCCTCCCCTCCCCTCCCTCTGTGCCCTCCACTCCCACTGTGCCCTCCACTCCCAACTCCCGCTGTGCCTTCCACTCCCGCTGTGCCCTCCACTCCCGCTGTGCCCTCCACTCCCGCTGTGCCCTCCACTCCCGCTGTGCCCTCCACTCCCTCTGTGCCCTCCACTCCCTCTGTGCCCTCCACTCCCTCTGTGCCCTCCCCCTGCTTCCCCTTTTTCTCCCCTCTCAGACTCTGATATTTCCCACCTCCTCCTCTCCCACCGCCCAACCACTTGTGCCCTCGACCCTATCCCTTCATCCCTCCTCCAGGCTATCACACCTGACATCCTCCCATTTGTCACCTCCCTTGTGAACTCCTCCCTGTCTTATGATTGTTTCCCCTCACCCTTCAAAAGGGCCCATATCACCCCTCTGCTGAAAAAACCCACTCTAGACCCCTCAGTCATCCAGAATTATCGCCCAGTATCCCTCCTCCCCTTCCTGTCTAAAACCCTCGAAAGAGCGGTATCTAACCAACTCTCTGCTTTCCACACAGAAAATAACCTGCTGGACCCCCACCAGTCCAGCTTCAGACCTGGCCACTCAACAGAAACCGCTCTCCTCTCGGTCAATGAGGCACTTCACACCGCACGAGCCGCCTCCCTCTCCTCCATCCTGATCCTGCTTGATCTCTCAGCTGCCTTCGACACTGTGGAGCACTCCATCCTCCTGTCCTCCCTGGCAGCAACAGGGATCTGCGGTACAGCCCTTGCCTGGATCGAGTCCTACCTTTCCGGTCGCTCCTTCCAGGTTGCCTGGGCTGGTAAAGTATTACCGCCTCGCTCCCTCCCCACCGGGGTTCCACAGGGCTCAGTCCTCGGTCCCCTTCTCTTCTCCCTGTACACCCGCTCCCTTGGCTCTGTAATCTCTGCCCACGGCTTATCTTACCATTGTTATGCTGATGACACAACTCTTTCTCTCCTTCTCCCCATCAGACACTCAGGTCTCTACCCGCATCTCTGCTTGCCTGAGGGACATTCAGAGCTGGATGGACAGTCACCACCTAAAGCTCAACCCAGGTAAAACAGAACTAATCTTCATTCCTGCCCTAAACTCTCCCCACCTTGATTTCTCCATTTCTCTAGGTGACACCCTGGTGACATCATCACCCTGTGCGAAGAATCTCGGTGTGGTGATGGACAACAGGCTGTCCCTATCAATGAACATTGCAGCGGTAAGCCGGGCGTGCAGATTCTTCCTGTATAACATCAGGAGGATCCGTCCCTTCCTTACCACGTACTCTACCCAGCTCCTGGTCCAAGCAATGGTATTGTCCCGCTTGGACTACTGCAACTTGCTCCTGGCTGGCCTTCCCGCATCTGCCATCAGACCCCTGCAACTCATCCAGAACGCTGCAGCCCGTCTGGTCTACAACCTTCCTAGACACTCCCATGTCACCCCCCTGCTCACTACCCTCCACTGGCTGCCTGTTATAGCTCGCATCAAATTCAAGACATTGGTCCTAGCATACCAGGCAGTCAAGGGATCAGCCCCAACATACCTCCTCAAGATCTTCAAACCCTACACACCTACCAGACCACTCCTTTCTGCTACCTCAGGACGCCTAGCACCTCCCCCCCTCCGCACCTGCGCTTCCCGGGTCACGTCTCCTGTCGGTTCTGGCTCCACGATGGTGGAATGACCTTCCTGTGGAAGTCAAAACAGCTGAGACCCTGGCCACCTTCAGCGGCGACTGAAGACTCACCTCTTCAGGGTGCACCTCTCCCCGTAGTCCGGTTTTGTTAACTTAGGGACATAGTTGCTTAGTTTTACACGTCTACTTGTTTATGTATTGTATTAGGTTTAGGCATTATTTTCTGCATTGATTGCTTTATTGCTACCTTTGAATTGTGGCTACAGATTTACCTACAGGGTCCTAGTTTAACTATGTGGTTGCTCCTAGCACCCAGGAACTGTGCTTCCCACTAGGGTGGCTTTCAGCTAAACTGTTCTTGACTACGGTTAACACTTTGTTGTACGTCGCTCTGGATAAGAGCATCTGCCAAATGCCTGTAATGTAATGTAATGTAATAATAAATGGCTGATTTAGGTGCAATCTTACTAGCAGCAATATCCTTGCCTGTGAAGCCCTTTTTGTGCAAAGCAATGATGACTGCACGTGTTTCCTTGCAGGTAACCATGGTTAACAGAGGAAGAACAATGATTTCAAGCACCACCCTCCTTTTAAAGCTTCCAGTCTGTTATTCTAACTCAATCAGCATGACAGAGTGATCTCCAGCCTTGTCCTCATCAATACTCTCACCTGTGTTAACGAGAGAATCACTGACATGATGTCAGCTATTCCTTTTGTGGCAGGGCTCAAATGCAGTGTAAATGTTTTTTTTGGGATTAAGTTGGCATTTTCATGGCAAAGAGGGACTTTGCAATTCATTGCAATTCATCTGATCACTCTTCATAACATTCTGGAGTATATGCAAATTGCCATCATAAAAACTGAGGCAGCAGACTTTGTGAAAATTAATATTTGTGTCATTCTCAAAACTTTTGGCCATGGGTGTATATCTGCATTTTAATTTGTGTAGTTTTCATTCAGGACGATCACCGCGTGGTGCTTCAGGGAACCATCCGATTACTTTGTCACATTTAAATTGGTGATAAGGTTGCGCTAACTACTAGATCTGTTTCAATAAATGATATGGCTAACATCTACACGCCTCTGAAATGCTTCTCGGTAGCTCTATTCCTCTGTAGAGCTCTGAATTAACGTTAGCTATTACTTCACAGACAATATATGTTCACCATGCTTGTTAGTTAGCCGTTTTTAGAGTTTGGAAAACCGTTAGTTTAAATACTGTATCTGAACGGAGTAGTGGGTGTTTGGTAAAGGACAAAGCGCATTCAATGAAGCAAATTGAATTTGATTTGAATGTCCCTTCCCATCGCAATATTCCTGTGTACCAGCAGCCCCCCAAAAAACATGCCTCAGTCCTATTGGCTGTCAGTCCGTTACACCTATATATGCCTGGCCGCCGCTCGAGACGCGCCAATGGACACACTATTCTTTAATTGGCCAAACTTGTCACACAGTCCGTGGAGGATCAAATAGTATCGTCGTTTCGCTAGTTGCAGAAAAACAAGTCAAAGCCAAATTTTTTAGGAAGAAATGTCAAAGTATTGAGGTGTAGAATGATTAAGAATGCACAATTTACATCTGAGATTGAGATGAGGAGTGAACAAGCCATCTTCAGCTGGCGAACTACATACAAACCCGAACTTCCTGAAAACTAGGCAGCTGGTTGGGACCACTTTGATGAACAATTAAGCTAGCTAGTCCAGAACCCTGACAAAATCTAGCTACAGCTATGCCATGAAAATGAGCTTGCTATTAGTTAGCTTAAATATAACTAGAGAAAATAAAAGCATAGAAAGCCCTCATAAAAAAATAATATTTAACTTCAGATGCCTTCTCTCCCTGCCTATGTATCCAAATATTCATATTTGATTGAAAGCCATAATAATATGCTGATAATAGAACCAGCTGTTTTTCCCATACATTTGTACACATGGAAAGTCGGAGCAGGAAATATAGGAAGCCGTATTTGTGAGGCGGTGGCAGATCTCGGAATAAAGAGACGCAGTCATTTCCCCACCGTTCACCTGGATAGCAACGACCTCACTCTTACATGCTGCACTCGTCCAATCAGGAGCCAGCACTGTGAATGATGCAACACAGTGTAACATTCACACTAATGCAGACACGCACAATCCTAAAGAAACAAAGGATGCGTGTGTGTGTGTGAATGATGCAACCCAGTGTAACATTCACACTAATGGTGTGCTTGGGTGTGTGTGTGTGTGTGTGTGTGTGTGTGTGTACAGACATGATATACATGGACAAGCACACTCCAAGGACTGATTCCTGTTCATTTGCTGACATAAAACATTCACAAGTAGAGAAGATGCATCAGGGAAGGACAGACTGGAAAGTGGGTAAAATCACAAATTAAATCAAAAAGAACATTTACCCCAAAACAACAACAAAATCTGAAATGAAAATCACCACACTGTTCACTGCTGGAAATTAGATCTATTCACAGTTACGACAGGAAGCAGGTACAGCATCTAGATTTCCCTGAGAGACGCGTGCGTGCATGCGTACACACACACACACACACACACAGACAATCTCCAATCCAACCTGACACAAAAACATACACTCCAAAAACAGACAAAGACCTTCTCATCTGCATCACGACATGTGGTCATTGACCAGCCACTGAACGACAATATGCCCCCTTAAGAGACCAGAATCTAAACATGCGCTGCGCTATAATCAAATATGTAATTCAGGCTTTGAGAGGTAAAAAATACATGCCCAGTAACAGATCAGTGGCAACATCACCAACGCCATTTATTCATTTCTTCTGCCGTGATACAAATGCGTTTTCCATTTAGTTTTTGCACAACCACAGTAACAGTGAAAATGAAAAGCCAACTCTTCCCCCACCACAGGACAAACACTGAACTCAAACTCCCTTCACTTGGACAATCTGGTGACTGGCAGGTGTGTAACCGGGGAGAAAGGGCCTGTGCTGGACAGAGTTGAACAATGAGAACACACACCACTAAAGTGCACACAAGACAGCACCGCTGTTAATCTGCACCAGACTCTAGAACAGTGCTCTCTGTGATCAAACCAAGACCGGCTGGAATACATCCTCCTTCACCTTCAGAAGATGATTTCAAAAGGCACTGAAACTAAATTATTTGCCATTATGTGACCTGCTGCCAAATAATTTTATTTCAGTGTTTACCCACAACGGCTCCAGCTTCCGTTCACAGCTAGCAAAGACAAGAGGTCACAGTGTTTACAGCAACAGAGAACAAACATCTGCACATAAACAATCCTATTATACGTGAACATATCTCCCCCCGCATAAAAAAAAAAAGATTGATTTTTAAATCAAACGTTTCAGTAGATATGCTTGAAAGTCATAGGAAAGACCCAGAAATGTGTTTTTGTGCCACAGCAACTCAATTTGAACTTGTAACAACAACAAAAAATAGGAAATGGACCAAAATAAACACTGAGTGGACGAGAACGGGACAGACTGGAGTTGTGCCGGCTGTGGCCTTCTCACGGCACAGCTCGTTCCGTGCTGCCATCACCGTGACGTTTGTTTTCACCCGCCCATTTTATGAAAGGGAAGAAATTCGATATTTATTCCCTGTGTGCCTGCTACACCTCTGATAAATTCTGACCCACTTTTCTCTCCAGACTTCCGAGAGAACGCATAAATGCACATCTCGATCATCCACGCGAGCGCACGTGGTCAAAGCGACCAGGTCACCGGGCCTGGCTCGTTCCCCAGCAGAACAAGAGACGTCAGAGAGGGGCGAAGGAAGAGGGAGTGCGGTAATCGAGTTAGGAGAGGCCGGTGTAGGGGGGAGACCGGGTCAGCCATCAGGACCACGTAAACATACTCCGACGCGTAAATAGAGAGGGATCCATTTCTGCGGGCTCTTATCGGGAACTGAATGCTGATAAACATACAGGACATTCTCTTCTCCGTCTTTCCTTCCTCCTGCTGGCAGATTGGGGCAAGATACGCCAAGTTCAGGGAGGAAAAAAACAACAAAAAAGAAAACAGGACAGGAAAACCGAAACACAAAGGAGTGCACATTCTGATCAGAGAGATTACCCTCCTCTCTCCTCCGACAATGTCGCCGCTCCCCCCAGGAAAGCAGCGAGAACCCCTGAGTCCCCCGTGACTTCCCCCCCTCCCCCGGGGGGGGGTTGTGTCCACAGTCTTCCTCTTCTCACGCAGAAGGCAGGCAGCTCTGACCAGACCCCCCTGACCCCCAGGGCTACGCAGAGTGCAGGGGGATGACAAACTTGCAGCCAAAGGGGGAGTGGTAGTTGACGCCCGCTTCCTGGAACACGTGCCGGGGAAGGCCGATGTCACACAGGTACACCCGGCCCGCGCTCTGCGCCAGGGCCAGCGGCAGGCCCAGGGACAGGGACCACTTGGCCTCCACCGCCTGCTCCTGGCCGCTCACCGGCGGGTCGATGGTCAGCACCGGGGCCGGTTCTGGTTGGCCCAGTCCGCCGCCGCCCGGTACCAGGGCTGGTCCCTCAGGAATGCGTTCTCGTGGCAGTCCAGGCAGTTGATGACCAGGTCCACTGGGCTGTCGGGCAGGTCTGTGGGGAAAGGGCGCGTCACAAAACCATTCTCCTTTTAAAACGCTCACATTCTAAACTAACGTCATCACACCACCAGTAGAGGGCAATATTTGACAAGAGCTCCTGTAACCTGATCACCTGACACAGAGGAAGGAGAAATATTCAGACACAGAAAACAACAGAGGACAAAAGAGGCTTTACAGCAAAACAAAACAACAAAGACAAGCAAACTAAAAGGCTGGGGAAAAGATATTCAAAGATAGCTGAGAGAAAGAGTGTGTGTGTGTGTGTGTGTACATGCATGCACGAGTGCGTGCATGCGTGTGTGCATGAGTGTGTGCGTGTGCATGTGTGTGAGTGTGTTGGTGTGTGTGCATGCGTGTGTGTGTGTGTGTGTGTGTGTGTGCGCATGCGTGCGGTGCAATTACCTTTGACACTGGACACCTGCTTTCCGCCCGTCTTGCTGAACAGTGTGAGCTCGTTGGTGAGGGACTCCAGCATCTTGACAAAGTTGGGCAGGAAGAGGATGACCTCCACCTCGTGGTTGGCCAGGTGGCGGCCACAGCTGATCCCCTGGGCCCCCTGAACGTGGGGGCCACACAGCAGGGCCACCGTCGGGCGTTGGTGCACGTTCTTCGGGGTCAGCCTGAGGGAGCGAGAGAACGCTGGGCTCTTAACAACACTGCTTCCATCACAGATCCTACAGAATAACCGGATGGTCCTCTCCATTCCCTAACGACAGGAGGTTTAGGTTGCTAGGAGGAGCTTCTGGTGCAAAACTACAGTTACAGAACATCGCATGACACTGTACTGTCCTTGGAGAGAACGATGGACTCCTAACAACACTGCACCACCACAGATCCTATAAAATAACCAGATGGCCAGCTCCTGCAATCCTCCCGTCCTCTCCATTTCCTAACGACAGGAGGTTCTGGTTGTTGGCGACAGGAGTTTCCGGTGGCATACTGCAGTACAGGACGTCACATCCGTGACACGGTATTGTCCTTGGTCTCTCTTGGGCGAGAGAGATAAGGGGAACACAGGAGTCTTTAACAACGCTGCTTTCATCAGACTATAGACCAGTGGTTCCCATGTGGGTCGGGACCAACTGGTGGGTCGCAGGAGGGGGGTGGAGGTGGGTCACAAGATGCACAGGACAAAAATGACATTCACACCAGTCATATTAAACCATGTAAAATGTCAGTTCTGACATATGGATTCCAATGTTTTTAACATCATTGGGGGGTGTGCAGGAAATGGACTCCCTCATTGAGTGGCTCACGGTCCCAGAAGGTTTGGGAACCGCTGCTATAGAATAACCAGATGGCCAGCTCCTCCCCTGCGGTTCCTCCCAGACCCTCCACTCCCTAATGACAGGAGGTTCCGGCTGGCAGGCAGGGGGTTCTGGTGCTATACTACAGTTACAGAACATCACATCACATGACACTGTACTGTCCCTGGAATGGCACTCCCAACCAGAGCAATGCTGGACTCTCAACACTGTGTCCGTCACAGATCCTACAGAATAACCAGATAGTCAGATCCTGCAATCCTTCTGTCCTCTCCACTTCTTAAGTACAGGAGGTTGGAAGCAGGGGGTTCTGGTGCTATACTACAGTTACAGAACATCCATGATGCAGTATTCACAGTAACGGCCCTTCATGAACATTCTTAAGATGCAAGAACGTTAAGATTAGAGAGCTGAACATCTGGCAAGTTTGGAGAATCTGTGCTCTCATGGTGGGTGGAACTGAGCGAGAGAGGAGGAACAGAGGAAGTGTTCAATCAGACTGCTCCATCACCACACTCGCTAGTTAATACAACGATGGAGACGCATTCCTGATCCAGAACTTTCTGAATCCCTGAGGCCAGTAAGACGCACAGACCAGTGGCTCTATGGCTAAACTACTAGAATATAGTTCCCTAGTGCCAGTTTCAGACTGCAAACAAGCCTTTGTGCTCTGGCCTGGAGGGAAAGGGTGGATACAAGAATTTCAGCCACTCCTGGGAGAGAAATGGAAGCAAAAAATGTAATTGTTAAAAAAACATACAGTTGGGGCGGCGGATAGCGTAGCGGTCTAACGCACCGTATCTTGGCTGGTCTGCTCCAAGTGTGGCTGCCTATCAGGGATGTGGTTCAAAAACCCTGGCCATTAGCCCAGGGGAGGATGTATATATTTTTTTAAACAAAACAAAAAAACGCATTGTTTCAAGTCTTAAGTCTTAAGGAGGGCAATGTTGAGAAAGACGGACGCAGTGATTGTTGAGCGCGCAGCTGACATGCTGCTCACGGAGCAGGCCGACACCACACATATGAGGTGTCTGCAGTTGATCTGTGGTAAGAGCCAATCAGGGTAGCTTTTAGCACACACGCCTGATTGAGTCAGCCTATCACATAATGGAATCTTGCGGCTGATTGGATAGAAATTAAAAAAATGTCTTCCTTCTCTCCTTCGGGAGTACACCTGCATTGCAGAACGAGGGACAAAGCATTGTGGTGAAGAACCTTTCAAGAGCAGATTACAGAGGGAAAAAAAGAGCTCTTGACAAGATGACGACCAGCACAGTTTCACATAAATTTGTTCTGGTTGAAAAAAACCCAATAATAATAATAATTAGTAAAAATGTTGCTGTGAAGATCTGCATCATCTTGTATTTTGTTAAGCGACACCAACAGTCACATGTATTCATCAGATTCTGAACAAATATGATTGCACCTGAATCGTGCGTTCCCATAGATCAAAAGTGTTGAAAAAAAGTGAGAAAATTCTGCACAAAATGTGAAAACTACATGAGAAATGTCAGAAAATGGCGAGAGAGCTCACTAACAAAAAGGGTTGTCATTCCGCCTACTAAACAAACAGATGTCCACTCCGTCATGCGTGGAGGGGTCTGACTTCTAGAAGCCCTTCATGAGTGGAGAGAGAAGTGCACCAGGAGGTTTTGCCTAGGGCAGCGCCAGAAAGACTACACAATCAGCAGGACCCCCCGGGTCAGCCAGAGCAGAGGGCGATGCTGACAGAGCAGCCATCCATCACGGGGACGAGAGAGACACTGGACAGCGTGCGCTCTGTGTGTCACTGACATCGCCCCCCGGGGGGGGGGGGGGGTCTACACACATTCACACCCCCAGGGTTGATTACAAGGGGGGGGACATACATATAGAGACAGACAGAGTGAGACAGGGTGAGACAGAGTGAGACAGAGTGAGACAGAGTGAGACAGAGTGAGACAGAGAGAGAGAAATCATGATTTATTGCGTGCCGGAAAAACACATTTGTGGCTCTATGTGCTGAAGAGAAAAACACAACAAGACCATACAGAGACACAGCCATGCATCTGTGTAAACAGAGTCTGGGGAAACAGCAGCTACCACTGACCCCAGCACTCAGACAGCCAGTCTGCACTGCGTAAGCAGGGTGTGTGTGTGTGTGTGTGCACTGTGCTGTGCGTGCTGTGCTGTGTGTGTGTTGCACTGTGTGTGTCTGTGTGTGTGTGCGTGCATGTGTCTGTGTATTCTGTGCTGTGTGTGTGTGTGTGTGTGTGTGTGTGTGTGCTGTGCTGTGTGTGTGTGTGTGTGTCTGTGTATTCTGTGCTGTGTGTGTGTGTGTGTGTGCTGTGCGTGCATGTGTCTGTGTATTCTGTGCTGTGCGTGTGTGTGTGTGTGTGTGTGTGTGTGTGCTGCACTGTGTGAGAGTGTGCAGCAACCATTGGTCATCTTGCTGAGAGATCTGGAACTGTTCACAGTTGGGCGACACAATTTGAGATATGGGGCTTGGATTGTGGTCATGTGACCCTGGTGTCAGCCTCTGGTCCCCTCTGCGCCCCTCACCTGTTGGGCCCCCCCAGCAGCGTCAGGGCCATCTGGCTGGCGCACACCCCCGTCATCTCCAGCCTGCGCTCCAACGTCAGGCCGTGCCGCTCCGCCACCGACAGCAAGCTCTTATGCAGCTCGTATGATACACTGGGCACCACCAGCCCTGAATCTGCAACAGAGAGAGGGGGAGAAGGGAGGGAGGGAGGGGGAGAAGGGAGGGAGGGAGGGGGAGGGAGAGAGGGGCAGAGAGGGAAAGAGAGAGAAGAGGGAAAGAGAGGAGACAAGAAAGAAGAGAGAGGAAGGGGAGGAGAGAGAGAGAGAGAGAGAGAGAGAGAGAGAGAGAGGGAGGGGGAGAGAGGAAGGAAGGGGGGGAGAGAGAAGTCAATCCTTTTCTTTAAACCAATAGAGAACAGGTAGAATTCTTGTGGTAAGTGGTAATTAAGGACTGAAGTTTGGGAAGACAAATTCTAAGTTTTGAAATGCTTGTACTGTAGTGCTTTTCATAAACTGCATCATATATATATAACATTCATATATAACATAGTCATATGCATACAGTAAGTGCCATATAAAAGTATTCATAATGTAGCCTCCCGGGTGGTGTAGCGGTAAGAACGTCCGATGCTGCACACTGCGACCGGAGTTGGATTCCACCAGGCTGCGCCAGTTTCGGCTCTGGTTGGGAGTGCCACTAGGGGGGTGGCAATTGGCTGTCCGCCCCAGGGTGGGGGAAGGAAGCTGATATGAGCTCACTGCGTATAGGAGTGGCCCT
The DNA here is from genome assembly GCA_029706075.1 of Aldrovandia affinis. Taxonomy (NCBI): domain Eukaryota; kingdom Metazoa; phylum Chordata; class Actinopteri; order Notacanthiformes; family Halosauridae; genus Aldrovandia; species Aldrovandia affinis. The sequence continues at coordinate 4,309,635 of JAINUG010000043.1, read as the reverse complement.
GTGTGTATACCGGAGTCACGGTGACGACTTGGTGGGTTCCAGCTCGGAGGAGATTCCACGGCATGTCACTGCCAGTTTCAGGACTACCCTCTTAATATGAGGGAGGGGATAATTGACAAAAAGAAGGTATAATTGGAAATGTGAAAAAGAGGGTATAATTGGCTACTAAATTGAAAAAACTGCAGAGAGAAAACAGAGGGGGGAAAAAAAGTATTCATAATGTGTTATTACATGTCTAACAGCCCGTGTGACAGAGTTAGTCAATATTGATCGGTACTTCAAAAGCTATAAGCGACCCAACTAGACTTGAGGTGGCAGCACTTTCAATCATGTGCACAATCAACCACGCACTGTCATCGAATGCTCAACAATCGCTTACAGCATTCATCGTGGGCCATGACATCAAACACGCAGAATACTGTTGTGTGTGTGTGTGTGTGTGTGTGTGTGTGTGTGTGTGTGTGTGTGTGTGTGTGTGTGTGTGTGTGTGTGTGTGTGTGTGTGTGTGTGTGTGTGTGTGTGTGTGTGTGTGTGTGTGTGTGCGTGTGTGCGTGTGTGTTTGTGTGTGTGTGTTGTGTGTGTGTGTGCGTGTGTGTGTGTGTGTGTGTGTGTGTGTGTGTGTGTGTGTGTGTGTGTGTGTGGTGTGTGTGTGTGTGTGTGTGTGTGTGTGTGTGTGTGTGTGTGTGTGTGTGTGTGTGTGTGTGTGTGTGTGTGTGTGTGTGTGTGTGTGTGTGTGTGTGTGTGTGTGTGTGTGTGTGTGTGTGCACGCGTGTGTGTGCTACTCACCCACAGTGCACGCGTGACGCACGCATCGCGATGACGGAAGTTAACATCGAGCACGAGCAAATGTTCTTAAGTGCAGTTCTTCCAAGTGTTATAACAAACTTTACAAATGCCTTGGAGAACTTCACAGACTATTTACTTCAAAGAAAGCGGGGGTCCGGAAATGAAAAGCCGGCCGGTGGTTAGCCTGTGATTTAAACATGCTTTACTTGCCCGGGTCAGGAGGTTGCATTATTAGAGTCAGTGTTTGGAAATGATAAATAATAATCCAATAACCAAGCAGGTACAGCCACAGAATGTAATGATCATTTGCTGCATGAAAGACATGGTTACAAGTAAACTTCAATTACATTTTAAGAAGGACAGACAAGCAATTCACGTCGGATAATGTTGGTCTATGGCCTCTAAGCTGTAGTTTAAAATGAGAGAATTTTGACTTACGAAACAAATAGGAATATGAGCGTGTTTCCTCAAAAAAACTGCCAACTGTTGATATGTGACAGAGCTACAGTAGCTAATGTACTAGTTAACCAAATTACTATATATATATATATATATTAACTATAACATCCAGCCTCTGTAAATTTCCCTGCAGGATGTGGGCATTAGTTATGTTATGTGCGGTAAACTGCCAAATTAAAATTGCAAACACACACACACACACACACACACACACACACACACACACACACACACACACACACACACACACACACACACACACACACACACACACACACACACACACACACACACACACACACACACACACACACACACACACACACACACACACACACACACACACACACACACACACACACACACACACACACACACACACAGAGATCTTAGCCTGTAGTGTTGAAACTCTAGAATTGTTGGTTCAAAGAGTCAGGAGAGCTGCTCTTCAGAGACTCTCTGGAGGAGGAAGTGAAGTGCCTGGTAGAGGAGGTCACTGCCCCAGGGACTGCACTCTCTCTCACGCACGCACACGCACACAGTAAAACCATATAACAATAATTGTTTTGGTAAAACAATCATTTTTCCTGACCAGTTGAACCCCTAACTCCACAGTTCGCTGGCTAACGTAGGTTATGGCGAGCAAACACCATGCAATTTTACAGACGTTTCAAGCCTCCCAGAAGAATTTTCAAGATCGGAGTGAAACTCCCACATAGCAAGCCTCGATCGGGGTGTTGTTGCTCGCAGTGTGGGATGGTCATCAAGCATCGCGTTTCAAAACAGGCTACAGACGACTGAAAGCTCGCCCACTCAATTCCAGCTCCTGCCCCTATTGGTTGACCCATTAGTACATCGGAGCACACACCTTCGGTGAGCGTTTTCCAACAGACAACGAAGCGTTGTAACTCGCGTTGACCTCCGTGATGCGTCAACGCAACACTCTCATTGAAAACAGTGGGAGGACTGCGTTTTTGCCACATACCTTATTGTCCGAGTGAACACGGCGAGATACTGCACTCAGTCCTCTATTGGCCATGCTTATCTCGCTATGTCATACCTAACAAACTATGTGTTAATGATGCTGCGTAGAATCTGGCTACCAAAAAACGAAACCCAGAAAAAGAAACCACCACAACCGCATAGCATTCGCCGATTCATTCGCCGTAATGGCTACTTGTGATAAGCAGATGGTGCAGAGGGTTTTGGGGGCAGGGGGTGGAGTGCACCAGGTCACACTGAGGCAAAATAAAAATTTGAGTGAGAACTGATGTTACATTCACGCAAGCATTATTTAACTTAGCCAGCAGACTTTGCGTTAATCATGCATAACTAATAATGAAACTTTTGTGTTATTGTTAACATGAATGTAAGCGACCTAGCTCACTATTGCAACTAGGGTTGCCAACTTTCTATCATCCAAATACGGGACAGGTGGGGCACACGGGACAAATCGGGTATGGTGTTGTACGGATGTAAATCAACACATACTGTATATTGTAACGGTGACTGCTGAAGAAGGAAAGTTTGCTTGTCCATAATCGCGCCAACAGCTTTACTACAACTACCGTATTTTTCGGACTATAAAGCGCACCGGATTATAAGGCGCAATATCAATGAACGGGTCTATTTTCATACATAAAGCGCACCGGATTATAAGGCGCATTAAGCGAAACAAAACAGTCAGATAAGTCAAACTTTATTCAACTCATTCACAATAACTCTCAACATTGTTCAGTTGTAACACATAAAATACAAAACAATACACTCACTTTTTCAGTTCATTCCTCTTCCACAAATCCATCAAATTCTTCATCTTCAGTGTCTGAGTTTAACAGTTGGGCGATTTCGGCATCAAGCATGCCCGGATCCCTCTCGTCATTATCCGAGTCAGTCTCGTTGCTGTTACTTAGCTGTTCAGTGATGATTCCGGCCTTCGTGAAAGCTCGGACGACACTTGAGACTGATACCTTAGCCCAGGCATCCACAATCCATTGGCAGATAGTGGCGTAACTCGCCCGGCGTTGCCTCCCTGTCTTGGTGAATGTGTGTTCGCCTTCTGTCATCCAATGCTCCCACGCAGCTCGCAATTTAACTTTGAACAACCTGTTGACACCAATATCTAGCGGTTGGAGTTCTTCGGTTAATCCACCAGGAATGATGGCAAGCTCCGAATTAGTTTTAATTAATTGCGAGGCTCCTGACTACGGTAGCCATCCGTAATGCTCCGACAATCCATCAAGCGGTTTGAAATCCGCTTCGTAAGCGGCTTAACAGGTGCCATTTTGCTTACCAAAGTCGTACTAAAACATTTTGACAGATTTTTGAGCGCCGTGTACCACATAAAATCGGTTTTTTGAGCGAGGTCAGTCAAGCACAACCAGAATTAATACATAAGGCGCACCGGATTATAAGGCGCACTGTCGATTTTTGAGAAAATTTAAGGATTTTAAGTGCGCCTTATAGTCCGAAAAATACGGTAAGCTTATAGCTGCAGGACAGAACCAAGAACACGAGAAACGCAGGGGGGTCGCTTCTTAGACGTACAAACACAGTCACGGTTACAACACTCATCCACTCGATGACACAGGGGGTGATGGGGAACTGGAACACAAGGAATCATGGGAGACTGAACACATAACAATAACAATGGCAGCCCCCAAGCTTACTTAGCATACAATGTGGCTAAGCCAACATTCATTACTAATGAACTTATTTATTTTAGAGCGTCTGCAAAAGGCTTAAAATGTAAAATGTAAATGTAATACCGTTACAATATGATGGGATTCTATTTTGATGTCTGACTGGCATTTTGTCATACGGGACAAGCCAAATTTGGCCCAAAAACGGGACGTCCCAGCTAATACGGGACAGATGGCAAGCCTTATTGTAACAGTGCTGTCTACTACAGTTTGGATATGCCGTTGGTATTGCAGTAATGCTGTCTGCTAATATACAGTATGTGTATACTAAACATTCCAAAAAGTCCAGATGTGCAAAGCTGGTAGAGACTTACTCAAATAGACTCACAGCTGTAATTGCAGCCAAAGGTGTTTCTGCCAAGTCAAGGGGGTGAATACTTATGTAACCAATTATTGTCGGTAACCAAACATCCAACCTATTACTCAAATGTACTACACAATTAAAAGCTTTTTAGACTGGTTCTGTGTAGCTCAGCAGGTAGAGCATGGCGTTGGCAACGCTTAGGTTGTAGGTTCAATCCCCACTGGGAGCACATATACTGAAAAATGCATAGAGAATGCATGTATGCATTCACTACTCTAAGTTGCTTTGGATCAAAGAGTCTGCTAAATGGCATATATTATTATTATATTACATAACTACGTCAAATTGTCGATCAACTACATTTGTAAACCACCGGCCGCCGTT
>JAINUG010000043.1:4102500-4300000 GCA_029706075.1 Aldrovandia affinis | reverse complement strand
TCCGCCATGCCCCCACTGTCCGCCATGCAGGCCACGCCCCACTGTCCGCCATGCAGGCACCTCGCCCCCACTGTCCGCCATGCAGGCCACGCCCCCCACTGTCCGCCATGCAGGCCACGCCCCCCACTGTCCGTCAGCCAGGCCCCGCCCCCCTCTCTTACACCTTGGACTCTGAGGCGCAGCGCTTACACAGCACTTTTATTTCACTAACTTATGCAACCTGCGCATATTTTGAATGGCAGAGAGGACCGTCTGTCCGTCCTGGGACCTCCCGCCCTGATCGCGGTGAGCGGGAAACCGAAATGCGGTGTGCTGTATCCTCTCTTGACGGAAGAGAAAGACAATGAATGAGCACGGATGGGCTGAAAGGCTCCGGTCGCCAAACGGTCTTACAGGGTTATGCGCCACCGAGCCTCTGTGTGTGTGAGGCTCTTTCAGGATTCACCTCCGCACTGAAACAATAACCAGAGCAGCTCCCTGCTGGAGGTGAGCCAGAGGCAGCAGCACAGCTCAAGTTTACAACACTAAATCAAATGGTGAGATCCTGAAATCTGCACCAGGGCCCAAACACACTCTCTGCAAAACAACCATGGCCCCCCGCTCTCAAAATAAGCCCAACGTTTACTTTAGTGTGGCGAGCTCGATAAGATGCATCTCGCACCCTAATGGGAGGCATAAAGATAAGACCCTTAACTGCTTCTGCTCCAAGCTAAAAACAAACCCAACAAATTCTTAAAATGGAAAGAGAAATAAACAGAAAAAAGCTGGCCCCCTGATGCTCTGTGTGAGAGAGAGAGAGAGAGAGAGAGAGAGAGAGAGAGAGAGAGAGAGAGAGAGAGAGAGAGAGAGAGAGAGAGAGAGAGAGAGAGAGAGAGAGAGAGAGAGAGAGAGAGAGAGAGAGAGAGAGAGAGAGAGAGAGAGAGAGAGAGAGAGAGAGAGAGAGAGAGAGAGAGGGGGGGCTGGTTTATTTAGGCTGGGGGGCGCACTGTGGGGCGGGGTGTCCCTCCGGGAATGGCTGGACCGGTAATTACCACTGCAGACGGCAGAAGAGGAAAATAGCTGCTGCAGCCCACTGGTGACCTGGTCATGCGTGGGGGTCTCTGATTGGCTGTTGCAGCACACACTGGTGACCTGGTCATGCGTGGGAGGTGTCTCACCTGTGCAGTACTCCTTGCCCCCCTGCTGGGGCAGGGTGATCTGACGGTAGACAACAGGCTTGGCCTCCAGGACGTTCTCGTCATGGCGATAACGGGACGGGGTCCGCTCTCCGGGCGTCCCACGGGACCGCGCCCCGTTGCCGCGGCACTCGGACGCGTCGATCTGCGAGAACACTGCCGCCTTGTCGAACAGCGCCAGGTTCCCCTCGAAGTCGAAGTCCGTGTCCAGGCCTCCGTCCGTGCCGTCCCCGAAACACTCGTCGTCCTTCACCTTGACCTGCCCCGCCCCACTGCCGTTCTTCACACCATTCTTCTTGGGTGTGGCCTGGCCAAGGCCTCTGCTGCTCGCTGAGGGGAAGAGAGAGGGACGGAGCAGGAGGGAGATGAGAACGGGGTGGTTGTCCACCCTCACAAATTGCACGAAAGCGAGAATAAAACGGTCATTTTGTGATGCAAAGTCCAGATAAATATGCGCTAATCTCAGGCCCTAATGCGCTGCAAACAGACCTGAGCAAGGCTACTGGGGTTTGACTGCAGTACCAGCGCTAACAGAATAGATAACCATTATAATAAAAATGTAAAAAGAAATAATGGAAGGACTTTCCTCTTCAATTTACAGTCCGTTGTCCATCAGCAGTTGGGGAGGCTGTTCTAAAGCTCTATTAACACTGGCAACACAAACCTGATCAGACCACCCTGGAGTCAACAATCCAAGCCAACGAGCCATTTCCCAACCCAAATCGAGGTCAGACCAGTTGATGAAATGGGCTTCCCTGCACGAGGTGCATGAAAGCATCAAACGCTCATTTTTTTCCTCAGGCAAACACAAAGTCCTGCTAAAAAACACACTTAAAGTCCATAAACCTTTGCTGCTGCCAAAGTGCTGTCGGGGCTCCCAGCTCATTTACCCTGCTTTATTTTCATCACACGCTCGATTCGTTGCCTGCGTTTAAGTTCTGAAGTTATTCTGGACCCGTCGTGCACCGCATGGGTATGTCGAACCATGGGCGCGGGCCAAACCCCCACCTGTTGCGCCTCTGAGCCGCACACAGGTGAACAGATGGATGGCGTGTGTGGAAAGAGCTTTCAAACAAAAAAAAGAAAGACCACAGACGAACACACTGAAATGTGGCGAAATCTCTCTGAACTCCAGCCGTTGTCCTCGTTTGTGCCAATTTCTGATCTGACCATTGAACGGTGTTGCGGTTTTTGAATGGCCTGCCCTTTGTCCATAGTCCACTACAAATGTGGTCTCAGTACCTTAACGCTACCCTGACATGAGTGCAAACTGGGCGGCTCTCTGGGGCGAGGTAAGCCACCTGTGACTGAAATGACACAGTTCTACAACAATGCAATTCCTTGACAGACACGTACACACACACCAAAATAAACAAAACAAAACATAAAAGGACTTAGTTGGCAAAAAAACTAAACTGGAAAAACCTGGCGTTCAGCCCTGTCCACGCTGAGCGTGCTCGTACAGTCACATGTGAGCCGGGACGGCACGGCACTCTGGCTCTCACGCAGCTCAAACGAACGCAGAGGGCTGCGCAGCCGCCCCAATGCTGCTCCAGACCACTGCGTCCGACTGCGCCGCCAGCGCAACCCGGATTAACGCTGCGGATTCAAACAATTCCATGGCGTGGCAGGACGTCGAATTAAGGGATCAACGTTAACCCAAAGGGTTCTCGTTTCTTTCATTGGCACAGTTGGCTGTGCCATCAGCAGTGGTTGCAAAGAGCTATTAACCATTGGCAAACAGAAACCATCTTAGATTATGTTCAGTTTCTACCTGAAAGCGGAATCGGCTCGACCCAAGCTAACAAGCCGCTCCCAACCCGAACCAGATTAGACCAAGTGGTCTTGGATGGAAGCGGGTTGAGCCCGGCGATGTAGCCTTGTGTTGTGTAATGTGTGATCTGTCGTTTAGTTTTGAGTGAGAGCACAAGCATGAAAGGGTAATACCACAAACCTTACTGCCAGATTAATTCATACATTGGTACAGGAGTGCAGGATCTGCTCGGTAATTAGATGGATGCAACAGGGGGAAAGCAAACACAATTAAATGAGTGCAATACAATTATTCACTGGTTCCACAGCCATGTGATTAGACAACAACAGATGTTTTTTTAAAGACACAGGCACAAAGTTATTTAAATAAGCACAAACACAGCATTTTGAAATGAGGAAAATGTCAAATGAGGACCTAGCTTGTTGGAGAAGCTAGCTTGTTGGCGTTAGCGGAATTGCTACTTGGCTAGTATAACTCGGAAAAAAAAAATGGAGGGGGGTTCTGTGATATTTAATTGATCTGGACCCAAATGACACAGCCGGTGGTATACACATAGTTCTTGGTAGCCATAACTTAATGCAGACCAGCAGTGCTACACAAGCATTACCGTTAAGTGAGACGGTTAATGAAGCTACATTTTGCTGCATGTACATTGTCACAATTTTTTCAATGAATGAAGAAAATAAAATTATCTGCAAATATTTATTGTTTGATTTCATAAGCAAAAGCAAAAATCCACAGATTTGCTGAAAATCAAATCAATAGGATATCCTGTCCCGTGCTGCGTTAAGTCACATAGCCATGTGCCCTTCGTTACCACTTCAAATCGTGCTCTAGAGTGGGTGTGAAGGGGAATATCGCTTTCGAATCGCTGAGCTTTACGAGAACTGGACTAGGTCACCGCTTTTACTTAGAGAGCTTTATACATAAGGATCCTGATCTAGGATCAGTTTAGCCTTTTAGCTCATAATGGATAAGGTTAGGGTATGGACAGGGGAAACTTGATCCTAGATCTACACTCCCTGCTCTGAAATGCTTTACGCACACAGGCCGTGGACACGGGGAGAGCAAGAGAGAAAGGAGCATGTGTGGTCAAGGCTTGATTGTTCCCCGTATCCAGGGTTCACATTCACAGGACGCCCTGGGCTCACATAAGAGCCAAACAAACAGAGATATAATTAGCGCAAAACGGAAGAAATTCTTGGAGAACTCTGGGAGATTTTAGATTACGGTTTGAGACGGTGCCCAACACGCGAGAATGGAAATGTTACGCTGATGATAAAAAGTAAACGTCGACCTCGCACTTTACATCTCTGTTGCTACAGTTAAGTAAACAATAGCTGGCTTGGAGTGACAGCGTGTTGTGACAGCATGCAGGGCTTGTCATCGGGTGATCTTTGGGCGGAAATCCATTCACATGCTAGGTGAGTCGGAGAAGAAAAAACACTGTCAGTCAGCCCCCGACGCTGTGGCAGGGCTCAAACCCGACCAGGAGGAAAGAGCGATAGGGGTGGTGGGCTGCCACGGGGACATTGTGGCAAAACCTTTCAGTTTCTTCAGGTCAGGTCTTGCCTCCTTTCCCATCCTACTCCCCCCACCGCCCAAAAAAAGATTAAGATGAGAGTGTGTAGAAATGTGTGTAGTCCACGATCTCGCCTAATTAGGACCATCTCCTGTCGTTGCGTGTGAAAGGGGTCAGCCCAGCCCCTGCCTAAGAGTACTTCAACCACCGCCCCCCGCCTCCCCCATACAATTTTGCAATACCTTCTGGTCGGCGAGGCCGGTGGCCTCTAGAAGTGAAGATTTAAAATAGAAAGTCAGAAAGGTAAACACTGCTTCCGCAGTTGATATACCCAGCACTTACAGGCGCTCGGGGACGACAAGACTTCCTGTGGGGGGGTGGTGGTTTCCTGTGCAGAGGCAACCGTGGCGTGCAGGAGAGAGGGAGGGAGAGGAGAGGGGAGAGGTGGGGAGGGCAGAGGGGCACTGAGGCACGTAAGCCAGGCCTTGCATAACCTCCTCTTTAGGAATAGACGAGGAGGGGGTGGAATGTTTATTGATTTTAGTCACACAAGTAACTGCAAAGAGGAACTTTGGTGTAGGCCTTTAGCACGCTATGGGAATCCATAAAATCACAGCTACGGTGTAAAAATCCACCAAACCGGCTTCCGAGCTCACACCTCCCAGAGTGGAGTCAGACCGGGGAGGGGGGGTGGACCATGGAGCAACTCCAAAGTCACGTACCAGCAGCAGGGAGGCCAAACAGGCTTACCTCAACACAAGGGCAAGAAGACCACAGCGACCGTGCAATTAATTATGCAGGTTTAAGTTTGCAGATGTTTGCACCAATCACAACGCAGCTTTGCACCCACCCCGGTCACTCCCAACTGGAGTGGCCAGGAGTTCAACAGTTAGCGTTGCCTACAGGGAATTAATGATTTACCAGAGCGTCTAAGAATTACCAAAGGCTTTGCTACAATAAATCATCAAAAAAGATCACATGACAAAGTAATGTGAATACACACTACTAATAAGTCACTATGGGGGCTGCTGGGTGGCTCATCCTGATAAGGCACTGTTATGGTGTGTGGATGAGCCCCACAGTCTGCATCCTGTTAAGGCACAGTTCTAGTCTGTAGATGAACCCTAGGGTCTGCATGCTGTTAAGGCACTGTTCTAGTGTGTGGATGAGTCCCACGGTGTGCATCCTGTTAAGGAACTTTTCTAGTGTGTGGATGAGCCCCACGGTCTGCATCCTGTTAAGGAACTAATCTTGTGTGTGGATGAGCCCCACAGTCTGCATCCTGTTAAGGCACAGTTCTAGTGTGTGGATGAGCCCCCATGGTCTGCATCCTGTTAAGGCACTAATCTTGTGTGTGGATGAGCCCCACGGTCTGCATCCTGTTAAGGCACAGTTCTAGTGTGTGGATGAGCCCCACGGTCTGCATCCTGTTAAGGAACTAATCTTGTTTGTGGATGAACCCCACAGTCTGCATCCTGTTAAGGCACTGTTCTAGTGTGTGGATGAGCCCCACGGTCTGCATCCTGTTAAGGAACTAATCTTGTGTGTGGATGAGCCCCACGGTCTGCATCCTGTTAAGGCACTGTTCTAGTGTGTGGATGAGCCCCACGGTCTGCATCCTGTTAAGGCACTAATCTTGTTTGTGGATGAGCCCCACGGTCTGCATCCTGTTAAGGCACTAATCTTGTTTGTGGATGAACCCCACGGTCTGCATCCTGTTAAGGCACTGTTCTAGTGTGTGGATGAGCCCCACGGTCTGCATCCTGTTAAGGCACTAATCTTGTTTGTGGATGAGCCCCACGGTCTGCATCCTGTTAAGGCACTAATCTTGTTTGTGGATGAGCCCCCACGGTCTGCATCCTGTTAAGGCACAGTTCTAGTGTGTGGATGAGCCCCCACGGTCTGCATCCTGTTAAGGCACTAATCTTGTTTGTGGATGAACCCCACGGTCTGCATCCTGTTAAGGCACTAATCTTGTTTGTGGATGAGCCCCCACGGTCTGCATCCTGTTAAGGCACAGTTCTAGTGTGTGGATGAGCCCCCCACGGTCTGCATCCTGTTAAGGCACTAATCTTGTGTGTGGATGAACCCCACGGTCTGCATCCTGTTAAGGCACTAATCTTGTTTGTGGATGAACCCCACGGTCTGCATCCTGTTAAGGCACTAATCTTGTGTGTGGATGAACCCCACGGTCTGCATCCTGTTAAGGCACTAATCTTGTGTGTGGATGAACCCCCACGGTCTGCATCCTGTTAAGGCACTAATCTTGTGTGTGGATGAACCCCACGGTCTGCATCCTGTTAAGGCACTAATCTTGTTTGTGGATGAACCCCACGGTCTGCATCCTGTTAAGGCACTAATCTTGTGTGTGGATGAACCCCACGGTCTGCATCCTGTTAAGGCACTAATCTTGTTTGTGGATGAACCCCACGGTCTGCATCCTGTTAAGGCACTAATCTTGTTTGTGGATGAACCCCACGGTCTGCATCCTGTTAAGGCACTAATCTTGTTTGTGGATGAACCCCACGGTCTGGTTTGGAATCCAGTGGCGATTGTGGCCAGCAGCCCCACTGGGCGACCCATAATTGTTGGTAGTTTCGCGCAGGAAGGAAGGGATTCAGTTGCCGGATTTTCTGTGTCTCGTCGCACACCAGCGACTGCCGCTGGTCAATCATTGGTCCAGTCTACCTGTACAAAGCTGCACAGCTGGTGTCTTCCTCAGACTTGTGTGCAGGCTTAACCCATTAAGACCTGGAGTGACGTTTAGGTCGCTTCGATTTTGCGATTAATGAAATGCGCTGTGATTCGCTGAAATAGACGTGGGGGAAATGAAGTGCACGTTGGTGTTGGCTTTTTTTTGGGATTTTTTTTCCAGAAAACCCTCAGGTTTTAAGAGGTTGTGTAGAATAATTGCTTAGGTTTTAATAGGCGTTTTTAGCAGGCATTTTAGGTCTGAATGGGTTAATTTATGAACTGCGCTAGGGAAAAGAAACGGCAGCTGACATCATGTGTTTGAGGAGAGTGCGTGCTTGTCTGGGCTCTCCCGAATTGACATAGAGGTTGCAGTAAGCGTGGCTTAAGAATAAAATTTGGCATTCTATATCGGGGGAAGAAAGGGGAAAACACATAAATTAAAAAAAAAATAATAATAACCTAAATAAATAAATTGACCTTTTTTTTTTTTAAGGCAATATGTGAAGGCGACTGCAGAGGAAGAACAGTATGGCTAATATTGAGCCGTACACAGTGTTACCAGAACTAGTGTTAGTCAAAAATTCAGTTGGCCAGTTATACATTTTATAGTTCACTCAGGTTGATCAGCATCCTCTGCAGAAAAAACGAAACCAAAAAAAAACAATGACGCAGATGTGCTCTCTTGTTACGCAAGTGAACCCTTCTCAGGTGTGCATTTGTGAAAAAGTAATATAATAATATAATATACGCCATTTATCAGATGCTTTTATCCAAAGCGACTTACAGTAATGAATGCATACATTTTTTAGCATATGTGGCCCCAATGGGAATTGAACCCACAACCTAAGCGTTGTCAGTGCCACGCTCTACCTACTGAGCCGCACAGAACCAAAGTGAAAACAGTGAGACGGCTCTGGAAAGTAGAACGGCCCCCTTCACACGACACTGACGCGAGAGCGCTCCCACAATCCCGTGCCAACATTAAAAACTCTGTTCCGAGTCTCAATACACGGTGGCAATACACAAGTGCCAGGGTATGCGTGAATGTGTAAACACATGGCAACTGAGGTATTATAATACGTGGGGGTGAGGAGAAATGTAGTTCCATGTTTCACATTTGAAGGTAAGCCATTACCACCTCTGCATTTCCCTGGGTACAATGAATACAATAACAATCAATACTTATTTTCCCACTGATAACATGACCACATGGCTTTTCACTTTTTTTTTGTTGCTAATTTTAAATCATCCATGGGTTTGGTTTAAAATTGCCAGACATAACGAGGTACAGTGCCAGACAAAACAACGGACTACAAGGTAAACCAGAGAGAAAAGTAGCAAGGTTAAAAAAACACAATGCGATGGTGTACATGGTGGGTGGAAAACCCCATCTGTGTGTGTCGCAGATGCTCAGACCATCAGTTGAAGGCAAAACCCAGAGAAAGGAAAGCGCATAGTGGCGCTAACATTAGTCATGAGCTGTTGATGTTTGTTAGTGTTAGCTACTGTAACCACGAATGTGAATACCACTGGTCTGGAGGGGGCTGGGGGCCAGGACTCTGCACTCACCTTTCCTTGGCACTCCCAGCAGGACACTGCTGCTCGGTCCTCCACTTCCCCCACCACCAGGGCTCCGCCCACTGTGCCCGGAGGAGACGGACGCAGAGTCAGCGAGCCCACCCTGGTTGCTGCTGCTGCTCCTGCACACGCTGTCTGCAATCTTCAGGATCTTCAGCTCCTTTATGTCCATGGCACTGCAAATAAAAAAACATATATGCACATGCACACACAATCATACATGCGCATGCACGCACGCACGCACACACACACACACACACACACACACACACACACACACACACACACACGTGCACATGCATGCACACACATTTATAAAGTCTCACCAATTCCTTGCTTTCCTTCAGTAATGAGTGTGACAATGGCCAGGATGATACTGACACACCCAGATCCTCGCTAACACAGTGCTAATGACTGCGTGTCCAAAGCGATCACTTTGAAACTACAAACAGAATTCAATCCTGCCACACTGCACCACGCAAGACCCTCCCTCTCACCTGAAGGTGACCTCAGGGACAGGACATTTGATGCCATTGTGGAAGGGTTGTCTGAGAGCGATGGTCTGACTGGCCTGGTCGACCAAGCACACCTCTCCCTGATACACGCCCAGCGCCGCCCCACAGTTGATGGACACCAGACTCCCCAACCAGTCGGCAGACATGCTGTCTCTTCCTGTGCAGCAGCAGTGAACGCAAACTTATTCCTCGGTTGAAAACTAAACAAACACTACTTCATACATAAAATGCATTTTTATTTATGTAAAATCAACCCTTCAACCCAAGGGCATTCTACAATCTCAATGTTTTTGTTTTGTCCAATGTTTGAACAGCAGAAGCGCTCATTTCCAACACCAACGGGATGTTTAGATGTTGAGCGTTAACCTCTTCCTCCAAGACACTGCCTCTTTAAAAAGGTCCACGCGTTTTACAATCACAATTGAGTATTTGTTGCGAGGCACACAGCATTTTATTTTAAAGAACGTTATAAAACTTTCTGAATGTTTCAAGTACAATCCGATATATTCCAAATAAACCACAGAGGTAGGTGTTGTTTGCCTTTGTTGAGAAAAGTAGCGTAGATAACGTTAGCTATGTAGTGAAGTCTGCAAAGATGTATGGAATACGATATACGGAATAGAACAAGGTGATAAACCGAAAACATTAATCGGCAGATTGAAGGCCATTAGCTAACGTTAGCTAACACTGAATAATATCTAGCTAACACAATGCCTGATATTAAAACGAAATGTAACGTTGAGTAGGTGGCTAGCTAGCAAACCAAATACATTTTAAGTATGTTAGCTAGCTAGGAAGCTATTTAAGGCTCTGCCTCTGGCACACAACATCCTCTCTATCAAATTGAGACGCTAAAATAAATTATGGAAACAAGCTGTATTACCAAGCTAGCTGGATAAGTCACTAATTACGCCGACAATAACATAAGTGACAAATAACGCCCGGTACATTTGTAGCTAAACCTTCTAGGGTTCCGGCTTTAGCTACCTAGCTACAAGCAAGCGATAAAACACGTTAACGCCAAACCGTAATGTTATCTGCAACTAATAATATGTTGGCTGGTTAACCAACGTTACAAACAACTATCATTTGTTTCATTCGAGCCGGTTAGCCAACTTTCTATTCATTTCGCCAGCCAGCGACATGCGCTAGTTACAATTCTGAGAAACGTAGCTAACGAAGTAGTTACTAATCCGTGATGTTTCAACGTTTAGCATAACAGCTTGCTAGTTTGCCAACTTTGCACTGCCATGAGTTTATAATTGGTTATTGTGGTGTAACCGAGCTAATTTAGCTAGTCTGCTAGTTTATGGGTGCGCTTTTGTGCTCGAGGTTGTGCCAGATAGCTCTAAAATTATACAATTCACAAAGGGGAAGAATTCGCTAACGTCACATACCTTCAATTCAGCCAAAGAATAGCAAGAGTCATCTCTCACCAAACAAACTAATTTTAGTTCATCTTACTTTACATGTCTGAGATGACAGATTTTCGAATCCTGAGATCCGGTGATCCACTTCCTGAAGGCCAATCTGTGTACTTGTTTGGCTTATTACCTCATTTCCGGTGACTCCTAAAACAGTTCACTACTGCTCATTTTAAAAGGCACCGACTGGGTGGTTGAAACACTTGTTTTTACATAGGCTAAACATATTTAATGTAATCAAATTTACTTGTATGTAACTCTTGTGGTTTAAAAAATCTCGTCCAATCAAACTAATGTAAACATTAGTGGTGATTTGCCGAACTATGCCGAAATTCCCCATGATAAATGATCTGTATATTTGGCTGTATTTGCAAGTATTTTGCTAATTGTATTAACTGTGGAGTATGTACAAATAATTCACAGTGGCCTGCTAATAAACAATATGCGAATAAACATTTTCCATGATTTCGTGTCAGGCTGTGTCAGGTACATAAATGGAAAGATATTTCTCACCTATTCTATAAGTGTTGATTGTGCAAATACAGTTAAGTGTGTAAGTATGCATTCAATTAAATCAATTGAGTATAACAGTTTGAACAATGTATACCATAGTTGATATTTTCATTCTGTCACATTTTATATAGGAATTATAAATGTTGTTATTGTATAATTCACCAATAGTCAATCAAAATGTAATCCTAAGAAAACCCCAATAAACAACAAGATGCAAGATGTTTAGCCACATACATTTAGTATCTCACAGAGATATATATTTATTAAGAAAAATAATGCCATTAATTTAACAAAACAGTATACATAAATACACCAACATGTAGTACGAGCTTGTTTACCCAATCAGCTAATTGTCGTACGTTGTTTTTGTTCTTCAACAAAGTTCAACTGAAAATGTAGAAAAAGTCCTTCATTATTGCCTTGTCAAAATGACTTATACATCCATACACTAACAGAATATTGGTTATGAAACAACTTTATCAGAGAGAATTGCCAGTGCCAACATGGAAAATCATACAGGGACCTGGTAAATCGGAGTCACTGTACAATACTTCCTCCCAAAATACTTTCATTACAGGCTGTACAAATAGCATTTTATATAAAGCAAGGAAAGCTCTATCAAACAGTGTGTCACCAGAAACAAATACATGCACTATAGATCACATTTTGGGATAAAAGGCCAAAAAAAAAAAAAAAAAAAATATCTTCAATGCAATTAATCCACATTTGACAGACTCACTCAGTGAAAGTCATTCGCTGAGCAATGTCAGGCAGAAGACGATGAGTTCAACATTCTACAGTGGCTACATTTAATTTACTGTACGGTAGATCGAAGCGAAAGGCACTTTTAGCTGTAGATGGCAATATTTATGTTAAATGCCATTTGTGCGATAGGAAAAAACGGTCAAACCATTTGATATACCATAAATAAGATTAAGAATATTGCTTGACTGGGATTAAACTGTCATGTTTTATTGGCTTTTTAGGGCACCTGACACATTTCTAATGTCTTCCTGCCATTGCTGGATTGCCATTGCATACTTTAATCATACATATGGTAGCATTTACCTTTTCACTCGTATTTGGATTAAATCTCCCCCTTTTGTTGCCAACCCTCCTAAAACAGACTGGGATGAATACCATATCTAGGGTATGTGACGAAAGCAGCGTTACTAGGTGCTGGACTCCCCAACAAGAGAGGTGTGTACCCTGTTACAATTGTATTCTTCAACCTCCACTGATCTGGATTCATATCCACAAAACACTTCAGGCCAACAATATACAACTTGGACTGAATGTGTGTGTGGTGGGAGGTGGGAGGTGGCATCCTCAGTCTTGCTCCCACAGGCTGGCGCAAAGCTGGCACCGTTTGTTCTTCATGGTGAGCCCGTATTCGGGGGTCATGTCCAACGGGTGCCCCGGCAATTCGTGGAAGCGCAGCTTCTGGACCAGGATGGCCAGGAAGAGGAAGATCTCGGTGCGCCCGATGGCCTCGCCAATGCACCGCCTCTTCCCCATGCCGAAAATCATCACCTTCTCTGCCTCCATCTTGTTGACGGTCGTGCCATCTGCGTTCAGGAAGCGCTCGGGGCTGAAGGAGGACGGGCTCTTCCACAGTGCCCTGTGTAGCACAGGGGATACGTACAGCAGGTCAGAAAGAAATGGTCAGAAATGTTCATCTTTGAATTCCTGTAATTGCATGCAAGATCGGACACTTTTGAAAATAGCGTGTGGTCATCCCAGACGCCGGTGTGGGAGTGTTTCAAGCCAGGTTTATGTCTTTGTCTGACTTACCGGTCATGGTTCACCTGCCACTGGTTGATGAAGACACAGGTGTCCTTGGGGATGAAGTATCCGTTAAGTGCTGTGTCTTTTGTGGTGCTGGCAAGACAATGAAGAAAGTGACTTTCACTCAAGTCACTCAAGTCACTCAAGTCTGCCGCTTATTACTATAATGTCACATAATCATTCCTGAGAGATGGATCACTGTAACGTACTTTGATGATATTTTTAAACCTTTTGGGGCAAGCTCATCTTGCAGCTTTAACACATGCCTATAAGCAGGGGTGCACATAAGTGGTATACCAGTACGCATTCGCGTAACTGGTAAGTTAATTACTTACTTAGTTAATGAACTTACCAGTGATGGCCTGATCAAACTTAAAGTCGCATATGTTTCAAAAGTTTGTCGTCTTGCTTGGTACGAAATGAACGTTTGAGGACACGATTAACACGATTAACGTTTGAGGATGCACTTATGTGCACCCCTGCCTATAAGGCATAAGCACTTTGAGACCCTGGGATGAAAGATGAAAGATCAAGATAAATGCAGTCCACTAGATTGCAGATCAGTAGATCCCAAACTTCCCGAACCCACGACCCACTCAATGAGCAAACACATTTTCTGTGACCGTCTTGTCTTATTAAAAGGTAGCCTAACATATTTTCAAGTACCAAAGTAAAGTGCATTATGATAAAACACTGTATGTATGCAACTTGTAACTGTACATGGTAGCACAGTGCTTGTATCCAGTGTGGTATTTAAAAAAATAAAATAAAATTAATGGTGGGAATGGCTTTGGAAAATGGATAATCTGGGGTAAATTTGAGTTGTTATTGGACTCTTGAATTATTTTCATAAACTATTTTTGTGATGTTTTCCCCTGACTCACCTCAGCCCCTCACACAACCCATAGTTTGGAAACCACTGCTGTAGATAACCGCCAATGCTGGGTCACCTTCATTGTAGAAGTGTGAGATGTGACTCACCAGTGTGGGATGGTGAAGGGCAGGAAGGAAGAGTGCCGGAAGAGCTCCAGGATGAAAGCTTCCAGCAGTGGCAGGCTGGGTTTGTCAGAGAGACGTGGAGTATGCTCCATCCCCACACTGTTATCTACAGAGGAGGACACCCAACATCGTTCAGTCAGCAAACAGACGAGACGTACATGGGGAAATGGTTCAGTTTGGTACAATATCACATCATAACAAATTGAACGATGGAAATTCCGTTGGTACAATTTTTGCACCATGCCCCAAGTTAAGGGCAGATAAAGGTCGTAATACAGGCCTTAGGAGGGAAATGCATACAATGCGGTCAAAAAAAAAAGTTATAGCAAATGTGAACTAAAAATAATATTTTGACTCACTCATTTCTTGGTGGAGTTTCTCCTGGATTTCAGGGTACGCAACCAAGTACACAACGGCCCATGACAAAGCAGTACTGATGGTATCAAATCCTGGGGAACATATGGAGAAAAGGGATGGGCTTAATGCCAATCCAAAGGCTCCTGGCAATGCTCAGCTACACACATGCTCAGTCTGAGCTCATACCATAATAATAAACACAACAAACAGTGGCTCAACATTCTATATCAAAAACGATTCAGCACTGGAGTTTTCACCATGTGCTCATGACATATCAAGTGAATTTGTTCACATACATCATGAACGTATGGTAAAAGCTCCAGTGCTGAATTATATATACATCTCAAGTGAATCTGCTAACATACCAGCTCCAAAGAGGTCATTAACAATGCCAACAATCTTCTCATCAGATATCTGGACATTGGAGTTCTCGTCCAGCTGTCTGTCCTCGCAGTGATCGATGAGGGAGTCTGTGATGTCACGGATGTTGTTCTAGAAGGACAAAAATTCCACAAGAATGAACACCATGGATGCCAGGGATATTATTGAACATTGCATAAAGATAGTGATAAAACATGTATGCACGTATATATATATATATATATAAGGGTACATCAACACTGACCTTGTCATAAGAACTGTAGTGCTCCCTGACAATCTTCTGCACAAAGGATGTGAAGCGAGCATTGATGTCAATGAAGGTCTTCATAGAAGTGCGGCCGGGCAGAAAGCGGAGGAAGGGGATGAAGTCAGCCGGATTGCCGCTGCCCACCACCTGCCCAAACTCGTCGCTCATGTTCACCAGGCTCAACAGCTCTTCGTCATCATGGCTGTAGCGCCGGCCGAAGCACATGCCACAGATGACGTTGGCGACTGACACCACGATGTGGCGGAAGGGGTCGAAGCTTCCGCTGGCCTTCATGACGGTGCTGAGCTGCTGCACCAGGTACTCGCCCTCCTTGCAGATGTGCTCCTCCAGGACGCAGGAGTAGCCCGCCTCGGTGCCCTCCAGGCTGGAGAAGGAGCGCAGGGCGTTCATGGCCAGCTTGCGCCGTGCACGCCACACACCTGCCTTGTCGCTGCTGAACGACAGGCTCTTGCCATTGTTGATGTACTGGAAGCTGTACAGGTGAGGCCGGCCGGCGAACTCCTCGCCCTGCTTGATGAGCGCCTGCCGCACCGTATCGATGCCGCTGAGCACCACGACGGGCCGCATGCCAATATGGATCTGGTACACCGGGCCGTACCGCTCGCTCATGGCCGTCAGGCTGAGGTGGGGGTTTCCGGCCACCTCCAGCACGTTCCCAATTATGGGGAGTGGCTTCGGCCCCGGCAGCCGGCGCAGGCCCTTCGGGATGTCCGAACGGAAGAGCCGCAGCAGCAGGTACACAACACACACTGTTGTCATGGCCAACAGACTCTCGGACACAGAGACCGAGCCCACCACAGGCAAAATCATCAGTGCCATTTTAGGGCTGTGGTTTTTTTTTTTTTTTTTTGGTTTTTTTTTCAGCACAGAAGAGAGAGGACGTCAGGTTGGCCACTTCAGGAATACCTGTTCAGATGATAATTTTTTAATTAGAATTGAATTAGTGACAAACAAGAAGCAAGACTTGGGTAAACAACAGCCTGTGTTCCTTAAATACATGAAGCAACCTGGCTCCTGTGCGTCGTTCCCTGCCAGAATCTTGTTTCAGCATGAATGGAATTGATTACATTAGTGTGGGAGGTACAACCCTCATTCACTTTCGATTGCAACTCTGATAAAAAAATATATATAAATCGAGCCAAAATAAGCACACGGGATGAGTTCAACGTTGCTGAACATTTCGGTGAAATGCCTCGGGCAGAGACGTAGCCATCAATCTCATTTAAGCGCTCTCCACAGCCTCCACTTCCGGACTTCTTCCACATCTTCCACGAGCAGCCTGTTGCAAGATTTCCAGGCGTTGTATGCTGTGCACCTAACGCACATCGCAAGACTCTGCAGCGAGCTGCATAGCTGATTGGCTTTTTGAGAAGCGCAACACTTATCTTTTCTTTCCAATTTATATCTCGAATTATCTCGCTAGGTAATTTGCTATTACAAACTTAATTCGCCACCGGCCTTTACTTTTTTCTATTTTAGTTATTTTTTTAAAAGCGTGTCTGCTTTGAAAGACATTGCATTTTCGTATACACAAGGGTCGCTGTGTACCTTTGCAATAGTATTATTTTTCTTTTCATAAATGGTTAATATTTGCACCCAATTCGAGCTCCCTGTACAGAAAATTACTTTTTCAGAGAACTGTATAGAGAACAATATTTAGACTGCTAACAAGAACATTGAGACCGTACTGAATGTCAAAATGAATAAATCTGCATTGCATCTTTACTATTTGTGTAAGGTTCATCAAAAAATACTACTAAACATTAAACCAGGTATAACTAACCAGGTAGGCTACATAAACCTATACGTCAATTATCAATTGCATCAATAAAACATTGTTAATTAGGTTTCGAAGTTTCAAACTCCAGTTACCTTGAATCACGCAGTGTATTCACCGAAGGAGGTTCGTTGGAGAAAAATAAGATAAGGCTTGTGTTTCTGTATTTTCTTGCGGAGTGAATTAGCCATGGGATGGAAGTTTCTTTTATACAGCGCTTCTCGGTTCTATTGGCCCGCACTCTGAATGACGTAGGGAGTTATTTCTCAGTGGGGTGAGTGGGGGGGCGGTGTTTAAGCCTGTAGGGTAATTACAGCGAATCAAAGAACTTAAGTAAAGAGATCATGAAAATAGTTATGCAGCCTGTAACTAAGAATAATTACAGGACAGTAACTGTAAGGGTTCTAATAGAACACCCGAAAACCTTTTGGCTGCAATATAGCCAGTTTAATCATTAATCCATCATTCATTTAAAACTGTGTTCATTTACACACCGTAAACGAAAGCGTTAATTAAAATGAAAGAAAAATGAACTTTTAGGTAAAACTACTCAGAATCATGCAAACAGAAAGTTAAAATACGAGTGTACTGTTCGTCAGGGTAGAAACCCCTGACAATGTTGTGCTCCCAACAATACTCTGTACTAGAAATTTGGGGGAATTTTCCTGAGTAAATATACTTATAATAATTGTGATTATAATAATTTTAATAAATAATTGTGTTGATCAATTTATTATTATTATTGTTATTAATAATAATAACAACAATAATAATAATAATAATAATAATACGTTTTAATGATGCAAATTATTATTCTCGTAATATTGGGGAAATTGGACTGAGGTAAAATAGAAAAATATTTGTTGTTGTATATATATATATATATATATATATATAATGTATAATTATTTGTTATATGTATTTGCTATATGTATGTATATATAGGCTCGTTTGTATTTACACCATAAAGCTACACGTGATGAAAAAATTGCCTACTTATCTTAATGTTCAATATGTCTTCCCATAATTTATTCTGATCGCATGTTACGTAGGCTACATTGTTATTGCTAAGCAGATACATATATTTGTACATCAAATAGAATCCTTTCTTTTCTTTTTTAATGATGAATGCAATATAGCTCCTTCTTCAATATAGTTGTAACTCAATGGTCTGATTCTTATTGGATTGGATCAAACACTTTATAGCCTAAACATTTCTCTATATTTCTGTATTGCTGCGAATTTTCAAAATGAGAATGAAACTCATATAAAGTGAATCATTAATCAATATGAACTTAATAGTTAAATCGTTTATTCTTTTCCCTGTAGCAAGACATGCTTTCATGCTCGTTAAGACAAATGAACGCGAAACCTATGTTTTACACAACACGGAACAATTAGGCTACCGAATTTGGTCTATATATTAACTATAAAAATTAGGTGAAAATAATGTTGGCTATGACTTTAAATAACAGACCATACAATAATTCACAACGCAATGCAAAAAAATCAAAGGATAATTTTCATTATTATTATGCGCATTTATTAATTACACCGGGTATGAAATAAAACAAAATAAAGACTAAAACCAAAGCATTAAGTCAAATAATGAAATCGTCTGAACCAATCACAATCTGAGCAAGGGGGGCTTCGCTTGCACGCACCTGTTGGCGCTCTGTGTTAAAGATTGGCAAAGTTGCGTGAGAGCCTTGCTTGCTCCGTGCCTCGCCCTCCCCCAACCTCCCAGTGAAGGATGCTGGGCGGAATGATTCTGTCAGCACTGCACGAGCGAAAGGGCAAACGAGTTCATCGCTCCATTTTGTCGTTCTTTAAGAAGAACAAAATAGCTGACAAAGACAAAAAAAGAGACATTGGGGAAAAGTAGCAGAGGAAACATTGGTATGCGTAACATTATATTACTTCCTTATGACATCAAGGACAGCAGAGCGAGGTACTGCTTTTTTTGGTAGGCTAGGGCTACATCTTTTCGGATCTTGGATAGGATACACGGGATGAGTTGCACATTTAAACAAGGTTAGTCCAGTGACAACTCAGCTGTATACAGAATAATGAGTTAGTTAGAATGTGGCCTACCTCAAGTTAAATATTGGGGGGGGTTGACATATTGAAAGGAAGTGTTTTATATCTACAAATTATTGGGGGGGCAGATATAACTGTTTTGAATAGGACATGTCATGACTCATTACGCCTATGGCCTACATTGTGAAAAACGTTACTCTGTGTAACTGGATATAAGTGAATGAGAATCACAGTATATATTAAAATACTGCACGTCATAAAGATATTAAGGAAATACAAACTGTTAGCTATAATGCCATATCATGGATGACACGCCACCGTGTGCACATCCTGATTCTTACCCACTTGACACATGCGTATTCCCACACTATTTTATTGCCTTTTGTCAATAACAGACTTTTCGTTTTATTTACATTTGAGAAAACGAAAACGATTGAGTGACTACAAATCGCTTGGCAGCGATTGGCTAACTAATTTAGCAATAAAATAACCCTTGAATTTCTGTATATATACTTTGGGCCATTACCAATTGTAGGCTAC
The DNA here is from genome assembly GCA_029706075.1 of Aldrovandia affinis. Taxonomy (NCBI): domain Eukaryota; kingdom Metazoa; phylum Chordata; class Actinopteri; order Notacanthiformes; family Halosauridae; genus Aldrovandia; species Aldrovandia affinis. The sequence goes on along the minus strand of JAINUG010000043.1, from coordinate 4,280,655 downwards.
TAATTATACCCATTCATGTGTAACCCCTTACACCTAAATACCATCATTAGCTCAGGATATCATAAATGGCGATGTATCTTCGTCAAGTCATTCAAGTTTATGAGAGCAGGTCATTCGACATCACATATTACGGTGAATATGATGAGAACAGACAAGAGAGCAAACTATGAATCTGCTTAAACACACTTCCTGTTAATTCCATGAAAAAGTTCCCGCGAATGGTAGAACCTAAATTTTAATACTTGCTGCTTAATTAGTCGATTTGATGTGGGATATTTATAAAGGACGATAATAGCCTACAACAGCGGCAGTGGAACAGTCAATGGGCTGAGCGCTTTTATACGCACAGACACGCCAACTGCACCGAGTCATTTTTATCCCTTGCGAGCTCAAAATCGGATTATGCCACACCGAATACCGTTGTGAATGTGTTGCTATGTGGTTGGAGGAATGTTTTGGCGCTCTGAACCCGGCCGCCGTGCCCCCATCGCGGTGCGTGTCTCTGGTCTCGGTGTTTGCGTGAGAACGCAGAGCTCCCGCTGCCCAGTGGGGGTGGCCTCGGTCTTCGGGACAATCCTAAATCTGCTTGGTCAGTCACGCGAAGGCGGCAGCGGTCCCTGGAAAGACACAAGGGTCTTAAGCTTGCAGAACAAAGACCGCCGGATGTGAGATTTTTTTCCTGGGCTTGGAGGTGCTCATATTTGAGCGCTGCCGCTGCTACTGTAAATGCGAGGATCTTTGGCTTTGGAGTCAGGCGATCTGTCATTCAGCCTTCGCGTATAGGCATGCGAGCTGCAGAATTACAGGCTAAAGTCAACTGCCACAGCACGGAAGAACGAACTCAAACACGGCACACTGGCAGCTAATTTGGCTTGTAAACTGTAAATGAAGAATCTTAGAGAAAAATATGTTTTCCTTCGAGATGGCTTTATATTTAATCTATGATGACTGAAAATCTGAGGAAGTGTCACGCAGATGCTCTTTCAACTAGTAGCAAATACATTCATTGGTCTTATGTCAAACTTGCAAACTTTGAATGAGTTAAACAGCTTCTCTTTGTGAACTCACTCAAGGTTGGGTGCGGATTACATTAACGTGGCATGTCTTGGTTTGTGAAAGCAAAATGGTAGCGTGAGAGAGGCTGGGTGGGAACTTCCACTCGGAATCAGCTGTCAGCTTGTATATCACCTGCTTGCGATAGAAACAGTGTTCACCCTATTGTTAAAATCTGTTACACAACACTCAAGTTCTGCTCATCCCACACTGTTGCTGTTTAAGCTGAAGCCAGGAGGGGTGGGGGGTCGCGTCACCTTCTTCAACAACTCAGAAGTGTCACCTTTAGAAAGTAACCCTAAATGATGCTGCGCAAAGATAAAGAAAGATCAAATTGACGTGGAATTTCCTATATCAATACACCACACAGCATGTCCTTACAATCTCAAAATATGGTGGCTTTGCTTCATCTCCAGCACGAAAAAAAAGATTCCCCTGTATATTCCAGGGCATACAAAATGTGTTATAAGAGCAGTAAGATTATACTGCCAACAGGATGCACGTCCAAGCACACACACACACACACACACACACACACACACACACACACACACACACACACACATTGTAAGAAAACACAAGCTACTTACAAAAAACGGTTAACTGGATGGGAGTGAAACGACAGTTAAGGCAGTGTCATCTCCCAGCACCTGCCACACCAACCTTCCAGGCACAGCTTCAGCCTTCAATGGCAGAGATGGGAGAAACTGTCCATGGGACAACAGCCTGGGCACTTCACAAATATGCTCTTTTTGGGAGGGTGGCAAAGAAACGTTTTTGAAGAAAACTCACATTAAACCTCACCTAGAGTTTGCGAGAAGACATGTGGGAGACTCAAACCAAGTGGAAGAAGATTATATGATCTGAGATCAAGATTTAATTTCCTCAATGTGTTGCGCTATGTTTGGCGCATTATGCTAGAATTATAGTTGACGCATTGACACGACCGCAAGCCCACAGTCCGCGTGTCCGCAAACTGTGAGATTGTATTAGCCTACTACTACACGTCCACTAACCCCGCGCTTTTTGGACGAGGAAGAGGAGTTCATTTGCATGTGCCTACTGCCGATAAATCAGTGTCAAGAGAAAGGCAATGCTATGTTCGACCATTAAATGAAACACGAGAAGAGGGTGAATTTCATGTGCGATTGTTTAATAAACAAAAATCGAATGAAAAGAACAATTTGTACTTTGAAAATACCCTCATCAGCGTCGCTGTCCAAATACTTTCGGTGTAGGCTACGCTGTAGTTTAGAAGAGGAAAATATATTTGAAAGGACCTTAAGTATTATATTAAAGTATGAACATAAAATAACATTGTATGAAAATAATTCATATAAAACTATTCAAATAGCTTAAAACAGCTAGACAAAATAAAACTTTCTGATATAACAATTAAAGTAAATCCAAGTGATCGATATTTTTGTCCAAATCTCACACGGAATCACTCCTTTACATATATTGTGGGACTTACAAAACCACTGCCAGCATCCCTACTCCTGTCCTTAACCTTCTTTTTGGGGTTGACGAATCTGTCCCGCATATTCTTCCAACTTTTTCTGGTTGGTTTAGGGAAGAATGCAAGATTTCACAAGAGCAAATGTTTATTGTCTTCTTGTCTCACAAAATATATGAACACGACGGTACTTGGAAAATATGAACAGGAGGGATATAGGGCAATGTGCAGATTTCCGCTATACAATACCAGAAACATTAATTTAATACTATTATTACGATTAACTTCGTCACTATTGAGCGTTTCCGCTATTTCCTCCCACGAATTAATTGCAATCTGGTTGTTTTTGTAATCGCGAAGTGAGGAGTCATATAAATGCCTGTAGCCTACTTTCTGACCTCTTGGCACAGTTGTTAGTCGCTAAAGCTCTCCGGTTTTTCTAAAAGGCAGTTAAAGGGTGAACTAGATAACGGAACTCCCGCCCCAGAGAACTAACCATCCACGATATAAGTATTGCGGCTGAAGCGGCAGCGGACGCGTAGTTAGACCAGTTGAGAGGTGCGCGGACAGGGGCGCGCGCCCTAAACGAACAGCCGTTTCGGCCGCAATTGCGTCACTTTGGCCGCGCGCCCCCTCACGTCCAGGCGAACCCGTCAGGTATACATTGCCCTTTAACACTGCACATCATCCCAAGAGCACTATCTCTACCGAGAAACATGGTGACGGGAGCCTAATGCTATGAGAATACTCTTGTCAAAATAGAGGGCCAAATGGATGGAGTAAGATATAAACAAATGTTGGAAGAACACCTGCTGCAGTCTGCAAGAGACCTTGGGAGAAGGTTTATATTCCAGCAGGAGGATGACTCAAAGCATACAGCAAAAGCCACATTGGAGTGATTTAAAAACAAAAACAGTATGTCCTGGAGTGGCCCAGTTAAAGCCCAGACCTCAATCCCATTAGGAATCTGTGGAAATATTTAAAAATTGCTGTTCATCAATGGTCCCCATCCAACCTGGTAGAGCTTGAGCAATTTTGTAAAGAAGAATGGGTGAAAATTATAGTGTCCAGATGTGCAAAACTGGTAGACTTACTCACAGCACACTCACGGCTGTAATTGCAGTTAATATTTAAGGGGGTGAATTATGCAATTAATTATTGTCTGTTTTTTATTTGTAATTAATTTAGAAAAAGCTTTAGAGTTGTTTTTTATTTATTTTAACATTATAGAGTATTTTGTGTTGATCAGTGGCAAGAAATCCCAATTGAATCCATTTTGATTCCATGAAGTAAGAAAATATAATGTGAATACATTTTATACCCACTGTATGTAATGTAAGCTACCGTTTTTAAACCCACTGTATATTCAAGATCCACCCAAAAAATAAATGGATAAATTCACTCTGTCAGCCAGTCTGCAACTGTAAGTGCAATTAAGATAATTAATTTGCTTGGCATATGTTTTTTATCCATCAGATTGCTTACTTCAGGATTTACTTACAGGACGTGCACTGAACTAAAGGGGGGTGAAGAAAGTAAAACATCTTCCTACTACGAACGGTATCCATTGTTGAGTTTGATGCTCTAAACGCTATATATATCTGGAGTACAGAGGAACGTGTCCAGGAGGTACGACGGACCCCACAGTGGTTTAGGAGTATTGCGTCAATGCCACAAGTGGTTGAGAGGGAAAGAGGGTCGGCCGGCCAGAGCTGCCGCCCGCATTCCTTCCCCCTTGCGTGTGCTCTGATCGGGCCATGCTTAATAGGATTAAATGGGGCAGCGGGTTATGACCTCACACACACACACACACACATACGCACAATAACATTCCCTACCTACATCTGCCTTGAACTCACCCTCCACAGACTGACAGCAGAGGACTTCTCGCATACAGAAACAGCGGCTGGATGTCAAATTTGCTGAAGCAAAGTTAATGTTCTTAAGAATCACTCAGCCGGGCAAGAGAGAGGAAAAAGTACCTGACAAGAACTTTCCCGCAGGCAAAACCCGCCCGATATGAAAATATCTAAGTGAACAAATGTTTTTTTCTGAGAAATTGTGTTAGTAGAAAATAATGGATATAATTGTACCATTTTTTAGCATACATTACAGCTCTTATAGCATTATGAGCCTTATTTGCTCATCTTTATCGAGGGGGTGAATAATTTGATGGTATATCAGCTGACATTGACAGAAATAATTGTGCAATCAGACTAGCCAAGCATAGATAAATATTTAATCTGCTTGGTGACCTCTGAACTGTTAAGAGTTTGCTCTTTCCTTTGCACATGCTATGCCTGTGAATACACCGCTAGTTCAATTGAACATATGATCTGTTTAAGAGCTTAGGCTTAAGTAACATAAAGAAAAAAAACATTGTCCCTTCTCTACATTGTCAAGGGCATCACCTCCCAACACTCAGCTATCATTTTATTCTGGGCCAGTTCCGGCTGCAAATCGGCCCAGTTTACCCAGTGTTACCTATTTGGTGCAGTCAGCCATTTTGAGGAGCATCTAGGATTTTGATTATGGCAAGAAGTAGTAATGAAATGTCCTAACAGCAGCCAGTTAGTGAATGATATTCACAATTTTAAGATTGCCATGTTAAATGTTACGATACTTCAAAATTGTTTTTTACCAAACTAGAACAAGATCCTTTTATTTTCTACCCCGTCGGTTTCCTTCAAAAGAATGTAGAATATAATCTAGTTTTGGAAGTATGTCAGGCACTTATCGTCCAGTCCCTGCTTTGCAAATTAAACGTGAAAGAAAATAAATCATACCTGAAACCATTGAGTATTTTTCTTTTTTTTAAGCTTCAAACCGGGCTGTGTCCGTTTATCTCCGCGAGAAAGAACCTGAGCCACTTTGTTAATATTTAATTTCACCACAGAAGTTGGGACATGGAGAGGGGAGAAGCAGAAAATAAGTGCGTGTTAATTACCCTGCCTGGTTAAGGGTGAGATAAAACAGTCTGTGCATTAGATAACGGGACACGAGTATACACTGGAGCGTGAGAATGACAGATAAAGATGATAGAATCGGCAAGCCATTAGGTCAATGGCTCCCATACGGTTTTATACTTTAGATAAACACGCAAACAAATAATCACGCTTTGTATTTAATTCAGTAGCAAACAGAATGCCCGCACAATAAGCTTTTGGGTGACTGGGACCAATGATATCACCCTTCCCTTTACTGATAGGACTACACGCTCGACAATGGGCTTGCGGCGCCCAACCTCTTGCTCCCCCTCTGCGAGCCAATTTCATTCCGCTTTCCGTGTAAACAATGGTTGCGTGCGGACACTTCTATCTCGGTCATCCATCTCTCTGTCACCTCTCGCTTTTCGGACGTGAAGGTGCCAAACGGCTTTCTTTTCGCTGACTCAGACTGTGTGAGAACAAAAACGAACATATAAAGGGGAAAGAGCGCGTGCTAAAAGAGGCGTGGAGGGGTGACAAGTGTAGATTTCTTGACACGCAAAATGTGCTGGGACCAAACAACAAAACGAACCCCCATTTGCCCCGCAGTACTTAATTCAGTAGACTGTTGCGAACAACAGTGGGCTACGAACAGAAAGTGCTTATAGGGGTTAATGATTTGTGCCACGGCCCCGGCGTTGCGTGCAGACACTGTTTGTTCGGGCCGTGCCAAGGGTCGCGAGGTTGCGTACAGAGAGCAGAGGGCGGCATCGTCCAGCTTTGCGGGTCACTCTTCTAGCAAAACAAACACCGGCTGTTTTTTTGGAAGCCCTACTGTTGTGTAAATACAGGAGTTGGCATCCCGCTCTCAACAAGTCAGAAGCCAGAAATGACACTATACCTTAATACACTTATAAACATGTCTATAAATATATGCAGATTTACCCAACCTTGGAAAATTGTAACTACTTTTAAAAGGTCATTTTAAGCCACAGCCTTACACACACATACAAGTATTGTGCACATTGGGCGGCCAACCAAGCAGGGGTCTGCATTTCCTGCATTTCTGCTTTTGGTTAATAAAATAATCTACTGTAAATTTTCTAAACCTTGTAAACAACCCTTCAAATTTCTCAATATTCACTGAAACCTTTTAGAGAGATTTTTTGAGATTGCATTTCTGTCATGCCTGGAGAATAAAAAATACGTACAAATACGTAGCGATGCACAAACACGGAGAAATATATAGCCTATGGGGGTGGATCGTACCAAAAATGGGGCAAATGATTGCTAGAGGAGGCGGCTGATCGGTCGACGGAGGTCAATGATACGGCGAATGATAAACCTAAAGAGGCGACTAATCTGTCCCCGGAAACGGCTCACTGCCAGTGCAACCCACTGGGATTCCTAGGCAAGTCGTCCCCTGGGACTCACCGATACGCCTGTGCAGGTGACTTGAGAAAAGCGACTGGCAAAGCTAGCGAGGGCGAAGATCACCCCATACAAGAGAGGCTCCTGGCGCGGCGATGCTAGCATAAAGGCTAGCTGGTATCTGCTAGCTAACTTGAAAACATACGCAAGACGTGACGTCAAAACTGCGCCCCACCAAAGCACACGTTTATCGACACGCATATTGCTGCTGTAGTCAACAGATAAGTGTTTTGACAATATTTAACAGCAGAGTTGGCTAACTAGCTAAGTATTGCTAATAATAAACACTTCTATGTACAATCCTGAGCGCATGTAGCTACATAGTCTATTTTAAGAGAAGTCAGTTGGATCAGAGGTTTCTGTTAACGTTGGCTAACTGACATGCTCCCCACACCGGACACAAGCGTGTGTCTGCGACTTGAAAAATAAACGAGCTTTCTGTAATTAATCATGTTAGGGGCCCATTACTCGGCTAACTTGACATGCCAACAGTCCTGTAGCTGGTTAAAAGCTAGTATCAAACCACCTTGTATGGAAAAAACAAGCTAGCTTGTTTAGTGTAAGCAGTGTAGTGTAATGGTTAGGGAGCTGGGCTTGTAACGTTAAGGTTGCAGGTTCAATCCCCAGGTGGGGGCACTGCCGTTGTACCCTTGAGCAAGGTACTTAACCTGAATTGCTTCAGTTAATATCCAGCTGTATAAATGGATTGTAAAGAAATGTAAAACTGTGTAAGTCGCTCTGGATAAGAGCGTCTGCTAAATGCCTATAATGTAATGTAATGTAGCTGATGCATGCATGCAAAATCAATCCAGGAAGTAGGGTTGCCACCTTTGACTTGAGACAATTTCCGCCACGATGGCACTCCCGACCAGAGCCTACTCTGGCGCGACGTTAGGTGATAGGGCAACGACAACAGGAGAGCCCTTTTTCTTGGCTTGAGCCACTGCCCCTCAAAATGTCTGCACGCCCCTGCTATACGCTATTGCAATGTTCCATGTGTGCGCTGATTCACTGGCTTTGGCCTCAGGCTCCTGCCCCTTTCCACTCAAATAAATAGATGTTTATACATTTTTGCTTAAGGTTAAGCTGATTTTTTCCTTAACTAGCCTACAACTTAAGATGCTCTGAATTTCCAAAATGTATAATTATGAACCATTGTTTAAAAAGGGGCATACACTAACATAAAAAACATGATTAGAATAAACTTAACACGTATATTTAATACATTTAGCCTACCTAACACTGACATCATTGCTCACCTCATTTTCCATTTGTACTTTTCATTCCCCTTTGCAGCTTGGATAAGACCGATAAAAGATGTGAACTCAGTGCATGATAACTTAAAGTTCAATTGTTAAAGTTAAAGTGCCATTTAGCTTCATGTTTTACTACCGTTTTGGCTGGACATACAAGGCAGGTGGCAGGAAATGGATCCCCTTGGATAGGCCTTACCTATTCTGCAAAATATTATTTTTTGGCCCATTCAGTGTTATAAGTCGTATAGCGTTTTATTTTTTTCATTGGTCTGCTGTCGTCGGATGTTTGTTATTTTGTTCCGTCATCCTATTCATCGTTTTCTCCCCTCATACTGACAAACTACCTAGCTAGCAAAAATATCTAAGCCAGAATTCTAAATCAGCGTGCTGTTAGCTAACGTTACCTCCTTAACTGATAATGGTCTCACGCACAGCCAAGCACAAGCACACACACAAGTTCAACCCAGTTGCTAGGTAATAAGGTAATGTTTCCCAGTTTGGGAACCAAATAAAACAATATGGATTTTATTCACAATCAGGAAGGAAACAATAGCACAAGGAATTAAAACCACAGATTTTCTTAGAAACACAGCAATGAAATGATAGAAGCGCACTTTGACCAAAAACCAGGACAATTAGTATACAGATTTTCTGGGACAGTCGCTCAAAAAGGAGAACAATCTCAGAAAATCTGGGGTGGGTGGCAACCCTAGCAACAAGATAAGGCTAGCACTAGCTACTAACCTAGTAAACTTGGGAATTTATTAACACATACTTTTGGAGGAAAATGAAAGCCCCTTTGTCAACAACTAGCTAGGTACTGTTTGCTAGTACTCTTGAGGGGAATCCCAGAAGCACAGAGCTCACATTTCACTGCTAGCTGCTAATAATAATTTTGATAATACTGTATATTAATGATAATTGTAAAAGCGTGCTCACTACTTTTAAACTCAAGAGACAAAGAAAACTTGCTGCCTGACACATACGTTACCACTGTATCCTTAGCCTCATTATGTTCCTTCGTTCCTCGATTCCGAGTCTCTCAGTCACAGAGTATAAGCAGTCATACTGTAGTGAAACAATGCTGCTGGTTGTCATGTTTAGCGGAAACTTTTCCCAACTTTGATGGTATTTCCATAATCATAACAGTAATCATAGCATAATCATAACCAACGTATCCATGTCCACATCGTGTTAATTCAAAAAAATAATTTTACAAATGTGGGTAAATGTTATGGTCTGGCAATTTGTACCAATGAGAGAGGGGTCAGTCTCCTACATTGTTATGAAACAGTGCTTTGGGATGGCAGGACAGAGTGCAGTGTGCAGAGGACCATGCATCTATCTGCACCACCCAGTGTTTTTCTTGGACAGCACAAAGGGATTATCCCCAGGCCCTGTTGAGTAATTAACTGAACCAAGTTCAAGCATAACAAGCCTCTTCCTACACCCCAGAGGAGACAGGACGTCCGACTTGGCTGGCTACTGTGCGTGTGTGTGTATGGGTGTGTGTGTGTGTGTGTGTGTGTGTGTGTGTGTGTGTGTGTGTGTGTGTGTGTGTGAGAGAGCATGCACGTGGCAGCCTTGGGATAGTCTGCATCATGAGATGTGTGTGTAAACCACTGCTGAGTCATTTTCATTGTCAACATTTAACACCAGTGGTAATAGCACTAAATTCATCACCAGATTGTAATGCTTTAATGGTTTTCATTGTGACGGATCTGTTCGTATCCTCTCTATAGGGGTTCAGAGCTGTTCATATTCGCTCCATAGAGGTTCAAGTTTCCTCCATGGTTGCCTCAACAGCAGGAAGGGACTCAGGGAGGGAGAGGGCTATGGCTTAATTGCAGGGGATTCAAAGTGTGATTGATTCTTTCCACAGTAAACATTATGAGGTATTGTTGAACGTTTATGTTCTCAAATCACACCACGCATTTGTATTATTGTACTTTTACAGTCTTCCTGTCCGGTTTCCAGTGTCTGGACACATATATTATGATTATTTTAAACAAAATGTTAAAAATGCCTAAAAACCTAGTCTTCTACATTTCCTGAGGTTTTCAAAAATTTCTGCTTGATTTCAGGTCTCTTTCTTAATCTCGAGAGCAAACATCCAAATGCTTAAACAAAAAAACAGTCTTACATTTCAGGTCAACATTTGAAATCCAAATGCTATATATACATTTGAAAGACTGGGCTCAGCCACAGTCAACATTTAATTTCACACTGTAGTCCAAATGCAGAGTATAGTCTCCTTTCAATACCTCTTTAAACAATGACTTTAACGGGCATGGTTTGAGGCATTCTCAGATAAATTCCTCTTTCAAATCATTACAGATATAGGTAGCTTAAGAGCTGTTAAGTTCCCCTGCTCACCCCAAAACATCACACTGCCCAAAGTTGTATCATCTTACCTTCATGTTGGCCAGAAATCTCTATATACCCCTTAATGACAACAGAAGTCCTTTGTTTAACAGTGTGGTAAAATAAACTTAAATAATAATTTGTGCTCCCACAGCTTTTTTTCTGTAAATATTTGACGTCCCACTTTAATAATAATAATTGATTGCATTTATATAGCATCTCACGATCTGAAATCACTTTAACAGGGAAACTCACCTCAACCACCACCAAAGTAATAGCACCCACCCAAATGACTGACATATTATTGTTAATACTGAATAAAATGTATACATATGCTTCAATAGTCACAAGCAACAGTGAGCAAATAGACATATGTGTTATGTACAAAACTAGTAATAAAAAAAAAGATTAACAGGTGATTCAGGGACTGTGGAGGAAAGATCTTTAATGATTGCGCAACAGGTAGCTAGCTTCAGGAGATGTCTGTGTTGGCATCTTGCCACTGGAAGACTGGATTAAAGGCCATAAATCACAGTCACTGAAAACATATGGCCCCATGGATACATATGACAGTTAACACAAGAAAAAACATATTTATACATTACATTTACTTTCAAGCAACCCTTTAAAAATTTAAAGATGGTGTTCCACTGCAGTCTTATAATAAGAGTCCATGCTCACGGCCATACTTTCAGCAGGAGAAAGCCATCCTGATTGGAAACAACTTAAAAAGACAGAGCGCTTCAGGAGTGCGCTATCCAAGAGAGTGTGTGTGTGTGTGTGTGTGTGTGTGTGTGTGTGTGTGTGTGTGTGTGTGTGTGTGTGTGTGTGTGTGTGTGCGTGAGAAAGTGTTTGTGACTGTGCATGTGTGTACTCGCATTTGTGATTATGTGCCTATGCATGCATGTACGTGTGCGTGTTTGTGTGTGAGTATGAGTGTGCCTGCGCATGTGTGTACTTGTGTTTGTGTTTTTATGCCTATGCAGGAACACCAGTGTTTGTGTTTGTGTGTGAGTATGTGTGTGTCTGTGCATGTGTGTACTTGCAATTGTATGCGTGTATGTGTCTCGTGTGCACATGTGCATGTGGGACTACATTTGTGAGTGTGTGTTTCTGTATGTGCGTGCATGCGTGTGTGTGTACATGCATTGGTTGTGCTGCTCCCTGTAGCGGCCCAGGGTGTTACCCATCCTAAATAAACTACTGTCCCCCCAAGGCACCCTTCCCCCTCCTCCCGCCCCACCCCAAACAAAGAGTCCCCGAAAAGCAAAACAAACCTGCAGCCCGGTTGGCACAGCTACCTAAACTCCCATGTGACTGTAACATTTTGATTGTTTTAGATTAGATTCTCACAGCACCAAGTCTGTTTTCCTCACCTCTTGGCTTGCCTCCCTCTCTTTTACCTGCGGGCTTTACCCAAATCATCTTTTAGCTGACATAAGATTGAACAAAATTCAATAAAAGCTTTGCTTTGAGTGCTACTTAAGAAGGCTTGTTGATGTGAGCTGCATCTGAAGCGTCGCTTTTCGAGGCTGCGGCCTTGTAGGTCTGATTGATGTAATGAATGAAGGAGAGAGGGAACAATGCGGGGGGGCTCCCCAATGTTGCCACAACTAGGGCTTATGAACACCTGTGGTAAAGGTGCGTTATCTCCACATCTGCACCTTTCAGTCCTGCTTCCCACAACTTTCAGTAACACACTTTGCCTGAAAACCACACAAGGTGACAAATCAGCTATCCGTCAGATCGCGACATGCCTTGTCTGCCAGGTATGAAGAGCAGAAACCCATTTGATTATCGGCCAAATCCTAATTGAAAGTCAACAGCATCTGTAATTGTAATGTTGAAAACAAAGACCATGCTACAAACCAGAATGCAGTGGCAGCTCCTGTCTAGCACCGCCCCTCATTCTCTTGTACTGAGTGAAGCCCTCATGAACTGTACCTCCTGAGACTTACACCAGCTCCAAGAACACACAACCTCCTGTGCCAGCTCTCTCCTGCTGCCTGGGTACAAGAACCCACAACCTCCTGTGCCAGCTCTCTCCTGCCGCTTAGATACAAGAACACACAACCTCCTCCTTCCTGCCTGCATGATGTTCATTTCAGGCACGTAGTGACATTAAGCCCTGCATGCCAAGCCAGATGGCGACACAGATACGGGCAGGAAGCACCAGACGTGGGGCAGGTACCTCACCCTGCCATTTACCCCCCTTTTCCCTGCCCTAGGGCTCTGACATCAGCATTTACTTTTTCTTTACTATTTCTTGTCTTTTTTGTGGGGGTTTTAAATGTAAAAAATGTGGTTAAAATATATTTTTGTTGCACAGTAGATCGGGTGCTACCAAACAGAAGGGAGAGATGGTAATCACATTTTCAAACTCTAATTATGGATTATGGGTGTGAGTATGGGTCAGAGCGATTATGATTATGATAGGATATGTGAGGATGACTAAGAATGCACTTTGCATTTTTTACAGGGAATTATCACATTGTTGTTGTCTGCTTGGAGGTTCTCAGTTTTCCTCCAACTGATGTTATCAAGCTGTGAAACGTCTGCTGTGAACAAAAAAAACATTGTTTTTTTTTCCAGTGTTTAAAATAAGCTGAACCAAAACATCCAGAAGAGTTAATTTGTGGATGACACACTAGTACTCTGTTATGGGGTAGTAAGACCACTGAGGTAAATATATACCTGCAAAAAAAGCGAGTTTTTGACAGAGCCATTGGAAAATTCACAGCAGCCACTGAGGAGATAACCTCATGGCTCAGACTGAATGAACCTGTCAAATAATACACTGCACGTGCGGCTAATTGATTTGTTCACTGTGTGTCTTGGCATGGCAGCCTGGCAAGTCGCTCTGTGCAAAAGTGTCTGTCCAATACATACATTGGTAATAACTTTGAGACAATAGACATGAAGATATTAAGCATTTATTAACGATAATGGACCATTCAGCCTGACTAAGCTTGCCAAGAAAAAAAAACCTTGAAAAATTAACATCCTGGCCTCCTGGGTGGTCTAGTGGTTACAACATTCCACACTGGCCACTGCGACCGGGGTTTGATTCCACTGGCCACGCCAGTTTTTCGGCTCTGGCCGGGAGTTGGCTGTCTGCCCCAGGGTAGGGTGAGGGAAGCCGATGTGAGCTCGCTGTGTATAGGAGTGGCCCTGTGCGTGCATACCGGGGTTACGGTGACGGCTTGGCGGGTTCTGGCTTGAAGGAGGTGGGGCCCAGCTGCATGTCACTGCCGTTATCAGGAAAAAACAGCAGAAAGAGAAAGTAGAAAAAAATAATAATAATAATTAACCTCCTTACCTAGCTGATAAGGAGGTTAATCTCTCTGGTTTTATTTGAGAAATAAAGGATTGCTATGTAAAAATACAGAAATACTCAACAATACTTGAATTTGGTACTCCAAGTTAAGGTCTAAAGTATTATAGTTGTTAGACAGCACAACCAAGTTATACCTGCAGTTTCTGTGTCTTGGGCAGATTTAACATGACAGGAAATGGGATGACAGAAGAGGCATGTAGTGTGCTCCAGGGCAGGGTGGACATATCCATACCTGATCAAATTAATTGACAAGTGTAACCCAACCTGCAGTGACACACATAAGAGAACATCTGTGCTACCTTAAATGGTGTGCCCATGGCTGTAATCTCCCTCTACTTGCCGACTAATCATCCCCCAGTTCAATTCATTAAATAGTTCACTCCCTCTCCACCTCAGCCGATGTGTGATGAGTGCTCTAGTGCAAAATGGCACGCAGGTTTGTGCTCCACATTGGTGGTTATTTGAGGTGAGTTTCCCCCATTCACTGTAAAGCGCTTTGAGGTCATGAGATGAAAAGCACTACATAAATAGAATCCATCATCATCATCATCATCATCATCATCATCATCATCATCAGGTATAAGGGTCTGTGTAAGAGCACGTATAATGAACGCATGTCTGATCAAGTCCAGCATCCACAGGTAATGACGAAAATTAGTGCTGAAGCTTCGCATCCACCTGGAAACGGGCTTGGACTCAATTTAAGATAGCGCTAATGAAAGAGCTGAGCTCTGAGAAAGGCGCCCTCGGTCAGCCAGCCGGCAGTGCAGGTGACTTACACCACTAAGTAGGCCATGTAGCCGAGCAAATAGATTCCAAAACAAGCCAGTTAACCCCACTGGAACAATGGAAATACACAAAACATGCCATTTGGCCCCAGAGAGGGGGCTGCATGCACTCAGGGCATCTCTTCACTGTCAGAGATTCAAGACATCCTGTCCTAAGCATAGACTCGGCGACCACACACTGGCCTTTGAGAGGTGCTGTGTGTATAAACTCCACACAACTCTGAAAAATGCACAAAAACTATAGAGCAGTAGGGCTGTGGAATGTATTGAATTCAGGAGACCCTATTTTTTAATAATGTGAAAATGCTGGGCCTCCTGGGTGTTGTAGCGATAAGAACGTTTGACGCTTGTCAGAACAGCACACTTGCGTGGAGGTGGCTTTGGGCAAGGGGCAGCCAATGACAAATCCCCCTGTTAGATGGGGCCGCTGAGCAGGCTGAAGAAAGGGACGGTGTCAGGAAAAGAGGAATGGTAACAAATGGCCACGCCCTGACTGTCATTGGATGATTAGAAGCTGAGATGATGACAGTCAGGGTGCGGTTATAAGTTTCAGTTACAATGCCAATATTCGTGCTTTGAACATGCTTAGAACATGCTTCATGGCATAAGAATGCCAAAAAGTCTGTCCTTGACGGAGACATAAAGCTACCAGCTGCTTGTCTTTCCTCATCTTCATCTTTCACAAACTGCCGCCCAAGGACCAGATCGGATGAGATCATAATATATACAGTCGTATGAAAAAGTTTAGGCACCCCTCTGAGGCTGCATAATAATTTACTCTGTCTTCACAGAAAATGATCACAGTGGCATGCCATTCATTTTCTAATAAAAGCTGAGTACTGGGGTGTTTGCCAGACACAGATTTTTAGTGTAGCAATATTAAGTTGTATGAAATTAAATCAAACGTGAAAAATAGGCTGTGCAAAAATTTGGGCACCCTTGTCATTTTGTTGATTTGAATACCTGTAACTACTGAACACTGATTAATTGGAACACAGAATTGGTTTGATGAGCTCATTAAGCCTTGAACTTCATAGAGAGGTGCATCCAATCATGAGAAAAGGTATTTAAGGTGGCCAATTGCAAGTTGTTCTTCTCTTTGACTCTCCTCTGAAGAGTGGCAACATGGGGGCCTCAAAACAACTCTCAAATGACCTGAAAACAAAGATTGTTCAGCATTATGGTTTAGGGGAAGGCTACAAAAAGCTATCTCAGAGATTTCAGCTGTCAGTTTCCACTGTGAGGAACATAGTGAGGAAATGGAAGGCCACAGGCACAGTTCTTGTTAAGGCCAGAAGTGGCAGGCCAAGAAGAATATCGGAGAGGCAAAGGCGAAGGGTGGTGAGAATGGTCAAATACAACCCACAGACCACCTCCAAAGACCTACAAGGTCATCTTGCTGCAGATGGTGTCACTGTGCATCGTTCAACAATACAGCGCACTTTGCACAAGTAAAAGCTGTACGGGAGAGTGATGCGGAAGAAGCCTTTTCTGTGCACACGCCACAAACTGAGTCGCTTGAGGTATGCAAAAGCACATTTGGACAAGCCAGCTTCATTTTGGAATAAGGTGCTGTGGACTGATGAAACAAAGATTGAGTTATTTGGTCATAACAAGGGGCGTTATGCATGGCGGCGAAAGAACACAGCATTCCAAGAAAAACACTTGCTACCCACAGTAAAATTTGGTGGAGGTTCCATCATGCTGTGGGGCTGTGTCGCCAGTGCCGGTACTGGGAATCTTGTTAAAGTTGAGGGTCGCATGGATTCCACTCAATATCAGCGGATTCTTGAGAATAATATTAAAGAATCTGTCACAGAGTTGAAGTTACGCCGGGGTTGGATATTTCAACAAGACAACGACCCAAAACACTGCTCAAAATCTACTCAGGCATTCATGCAGAGGAACAAGTACAATGTTCTGGAATGGCTATCCCAGTCCCCAGACTTGAATATCATTGAAAATCTGTGGGATGATTTGAAGCGGGCTGTCCATGCTCGGCAACCATCAAACCTAACTGAACTGTAGATGTTTTGTAAGGAGGAATGGTCCAAAATACCTTCATCCAGGATCCAGACACTCATTAGAGGCTATAGGAAGCGTCTAGAGGCTGTTATTTTTGCAAAAGGAGGCTCTACTAAATATTGATGTGATTTTTCTGTTGGGGTGCCCAAATTTATGCACCTGTCTAATTTTGTTTTTATGCATATTGCACATTTTCTGTTAATCCAATAAACTTCATTTCACTACTGAAATATTACTGTGTCCATCAGTTATTTCATAGATCAAAATTAAGTTGCGGATCCAAACACCCAATGATTTATAAATGAAAATAATGGAAATTGTCAGGGGTGCCCAAACTTTTTCATACGACTGTATATACATGCCATTTAGCAGACGCTTTTATCCAAAGTGACTTACAGTAGTGAATGCATAACTGTTTTCAGGATATGTAGTCCCAGTGGGAATTGAACCCACAACCTAAGTGTTGCCAATGCTGTGCTCTACCAACTGAGCCACACAGAACCACACTCGCTTTGTACTACACTGAGTACAGGAATCCAGCTGTTGTCTGGTCACTTGTTCGCGTGCTATACGTGGTGACTCTAACGTAGTGCCGTTTGATAATAAACAGACAGTGATCCTTGATTATTTACATACAAAGATTTATTGGCTCTGAAACCCGTCTCTGCCAGACTGGCCCTGGCCGTTAGCCCCGATCGGGGGTGGCGTTTGGCTGTCCGCCCCAGGGGGAGGCGGGAGGGTGAGCCGGCTCGAGTTTGCCGTGAAGCATGTAAGGGTGTCTCCAGAATGTGGCTGGGCAAATTCCATCTCAAAGAAAGCAGAGTTCGCTGCCGTCTGAGAATGACCTTGCCTCGTAGAGAAGATCGGCGAACTCGTGGGGGAGGGCAAATCGAAATAAATATAGAGGGTATAATTGGCCACTAAATTGGGAGAAAAACGTGAACAATCAGAATCAGAAACAAATTAAAAAAATAATAATAATAATAAAAAAGATTTATCCGCTCTTTTGCCACCCCTCTTCACCAAGTCGACTGTATATCTTTAATTCAATTCAACTCAACTTTATTTCATCAGGTACTGGCAGGGTGTCGTGCAGGCTTTTTGTTATAGCCCAGCACTAAAATAACTGTTTCAACAGATCAAGGTCTTGATCGAAGGCCATGATTCGTTTATGAGTTGAATGAGTGTTGTACTGCTGGGCTAGAAAAAAAGCCTGCACCCATGCCGGCCCACCCTTCTGCACCCACACTGGCCCTTCTTGGATAAGATTGGACACCCCTGCTCTAAGGTGTCACAGCTGAACACTTAAAAACAAGTCACAAAATCCAAACTCCAAGGCACAGTTCAGTCAGCTACATACAGTTAGTATATAAAAGCACAATAAAAAATAAATGCGTTCAGTTGGATTCTAAAAGAAGCCATCATTTCAGAAGATGAAAGATCACTGTTGGGGGAAGATGAACAAATAAAGGACCCGCTGACTTGAGGTGATTTACCTGGCTACCAGTAGTAGAATCACATCATACAAAGACCACCACATACGAGTGCCCTTGTAAGAGAGGTGTGTTTCTGTGGTGGACAGACACTGAGTACAGCCACCCCACAGACACACTGCAGAGGACAGGAAAACACACAGGACAGGTAAACTAACCCACATGGGCAGGGGCAGCGCTAAGGGGGGCATGTTGGTGCTGTAGCACCAGCGGAAATGACAATAGCACCACCAAGAAATTACCTGAAGCCCCACCATAGCACCGGCAAGAAAAAATCTCTGGGGCCACCCCTGGGGGTGGACGAGCCCCATGCTGAGTGCCTTTTCTCCATCGGCTCCCAGGACCTGAGAAAGGAGGAGGGGTGTGGACAAAAAGCATTCAAGGGTGTGGGGAGCTTCACTCAGGCTGCCATTGCGGTAGGGTTGCCAACTGTCCCGTATTACCTGGGACGTCCCATTTTTTGGCCAAAATTGGCTCGTCCCGTACAGGACATTACTTGTCCCGTATAACAAAATACCAGTCAGACATCAAAATAGAATCCCATCATATTGTAATGGTGTAAATAAGTTCAGTAGTAATGAATGTTAGCTTAGCCACATCGCAGGCTAAGTAAGCTTGGGGGCTCCCCATCACCCCTTGTGTCATTGAGTGGATTCGTTTTGTAATCGTGACTGTATTTGTACATCTAATAAGTGACCCCTGTGAGTTTCTCGTGTTCTCGGTTGTGTCCTGCGTCTGCAAGCTTTGTTGTAGTAAAGCTGGTAGTGCGATCGTGGAAAAGCATGAGTCTTCCTTCAGCAGTGACCGTTACAATATACAGTATGTGTTGATTTACGTCCATACATACTTCGCCCCGTGTGCCCCGCCTCCTGTCCCGCATTTGGATGATAGAAAGTTGGCAACCTTACATTGGGGCCTTATTAAAGTTTATGGCGGTTGCCTTGTTTTGGGTCTCTCGTCGTACACGCGGACCGGAGTGAGTAAATGGTCAGGTATGCCCCGCAGTGGGGTGAATTCCTCTCGCGTGAATAACGTTTAAAGAGCGCGTTTAAAAACGGTGGCTTAGGGCCACGCGCTGAACAATAGTGGCTAATACTAGTAATAATAGAGAGAGAGATGAGGAGGCAGAGAAAAAGAGCAGAAAGAGAAAGACAGAGAGATACATACTGTTTACAATCCACAGCAAGGACCCATATCTGATTAATTTATATCGTCCTGCACGGTACAGAAACAATAACGCACGCGCGCGCATATCACAGCACTTGTCGGAACACATTTTAATGAAGTGTCTGGACGCCACCATTGCTGCTCAAACATGCCCATTCATAGATATCTATTACTCTGTATCACATCACCGCAGACGGAGATGGGCAGAGGATCCGATTGGTCTTGTTTGGCTAAATGATTTAGACGAGCAGCCAAAAGGCGCTAAATAACGAAAGCATGACCACAGGTTTGTAATTATGAGATTACATAGTGAATCGTTAAAAAGGAAACATTTGACTTCTCTCTTACTCAACTTGCAGGATATTATGATCTCGCGCCCAGGCGTTACTCAGGCGTAGGAAATATGCAGTTACATTCAAAGGAGCTTAACCCCCCCCAAAATGTTTTTTTGACATACACTCGCCCAGTTACTAAATAGTAGGGAGGACTCTCCTGAGGACTGGCTACCGGAGCTACACTCCCCCTGCGCCCGGCACCTTCTTCCCCCGTCTACCTTAGCACCGGAATCGACTGCAGGAAGTTATTCAGCTTCTCACGCCACTGCGCTGCCTGTCAATTACAGCCCGTAGAGGGCGAGAATGTGCGTGTCAGAGAGAGACAGTGCGTGCAGGAGGCAGGGCGTGTGCCTGTGTGTATGTGCGTGCGTGCGTGTGCGTGTGTGAGCGGGGAAGAATATGTGTATCTTTCTGTGCCATCAAAGCTTCGGAGTGACACGCTGGTGTTGAATGTCTTGTCTGACCTTACATCGCCTCATCAACACTGATTCTTTTTCTGGTTTACTCCGGTGTTATTTTTGGCAAAAATAGGAGGAAGAAAGACAGGCTAAAGATTAAAAGACTGAAAACTTGAGAGGTTTAATACTGAGGAAGAAATGATCATTCAACGTTTTGGATGTCGCATAACTGCCATTGTTAACAGACTTTACAATCGTTAAACGACGAACGATTTAACAAGCATGCTTGTTTTCAAAATTGATTCAATTTTTTAACAAATGGCACAAATTATTTATGTTTTCTTAATCCTTCTGTCTAACCGAGCCTGACCGCAATTAGTACCCTTTTGTTAATTTCCAATATTGGACTGATCAAACCGTTGACTGAACGAGGCTAGGTCAGTTGCCTCATCACTTTGAGGGCTAGATTGACATGGTCACAATGTGAGCGATTGCAAAAGGCCCATTCAGCTGAAGCCAGGTGTGCGTGTGATCCTCCGCCTCTTATGTAACTCAGTCATGTATGACTAGCGCACAATGAAGAATGTAACCTATATTGACTCTGAGAGAGGAAGAAGGAAACAGAGGAATGCTTCGGAAACAGAGAATGTTGACTTGTTGAATTGTTGTGGCCGTATTTCATTACATCCTGTGTGTTTTGTCACTGCCTTTTATGATCACTGAAAAGTATTGTCAGTGCCATTACTATTATTATTATTATTATTATTATTATTATTATAATTAGGGGCGGTGTGGTTTTAGGTGCTCTGCATGTCTCCATTCTGCCTGCATCACTACATAGCTGTACCTTTGCTCTTATGTGCCTTTACCTTATCCATATTTTTGTCTGTTTATCAATTTAACCCATACACTAGGGCAGCAGCAGTGAATTGTCACACACAATGGAAAACAAACAGTAATGTGTGCTGTCAGGGATGGCTCTAAGCATTTTATGGTTCTGGGGGGAGGCTCTTAATGGCCCTTTATGGCAATTCATGTGTGTGTGTGTGTGTGTGTGTGTGTGTGTGTGTCTGATGAGAGAGCCAGCTTAAACCAGTTAGCTTAAACCACACTCTAGCACATATTATATACGCTTCTACACCTCAGGGTTACAGTTTTTGATTGTAATCTATGAGCACCGTGTTTTGGGAATTTTTTCCAGGCCGCACCAATGAAAATCAGAGGGCTGCATGTCACGATTGACATTGTCACACAGCCAACATCTCTGTATAAATCAAGCTGTCCTAGCCAAACTCCAACATTGCAATGTCTAGTGTCACCACAATGCTCATCATGAGAGGATTGTTTCAATAACAGCCTTGAAAAGAAGTGTTGTGTTGCTAAGTGACCCAAAATACAAATATACAAATTGCAAATGAATCATGTATGGGCCAGAAGAGAGGGGGGACTCCCTCCCCCTCCTTCAAACACTTAAAGTGTGGTCTGTTGATGGCTTGAAGGTCTGTTGAAGGTAATTCTAGGGTTTGATAAGAATGTGTAGATATACTGTGTTGTTGTACAGAATCTGTTATTTGATTGATGTTGCTCTTTTGAGGCACTATTTATCTACTTTTGTTATATGTGTAATTACTGTGAAACAGCTACTGAGAGTCCAAGACAAGTTTCCCAACGAGGACAAATAAAGTATATCGTATCGTATCGATTCTACACATTCTTGCATTCTTGGGGGATCTGAACCTAGCTCACACTTTGTTGCCCTTTTTTTCATGGCTGCGTGTATTTTGGCAGAGACAAGCTTGGTTTGGTATATATATTTTTCATGATTTTTATGTGTTATTTGTATATCTAGAATTGGATGTCTTTGTCTTAGTGTTGTAACTTAATGAACCGGCTCCTCATTTTCATTTAATTGTGAGTAGTATATTTTGGCGTATATTTAAGGTATATCAAATAATTTGGCAATATAATTAATAATTGATATTCAGTGCAATAATTATTAAATTAAATACAATCAAAATATTTTGCATGTAGGATAAGTGAGGGGTTTAAACACATAATACTACTTGTGATCAGTATTCAGTGTTGAACTTTAAACAAGGGCATTTGTTTGTTAAGGCTACCAGATTCAGGAAAAATATATTTTCCAACAATGTGTGTACATGTTGCTAAATCCTTATTTTCTCACAGTGTTGTAGTGCTCTGAAAATGTTTATTATTTTATGTTGCGCTTTTTGTAGTCAAGAAAGTCTTCAGACAAAACTACTGTGGAAATGTCAGAGGCCCTAGGGCTGAGCTTCCACACAGAGGAGATGAAAGGCCAACCCTAACAGTTACCCTGCCAAAATCTCTGCAATGGAGTGTAAATCACTAATAGAAGATTCAGCCATCTCTAATATATTGATGTCCTCCTTGACTGGTATCTCATCCCCGTCTCATGATTCACTGACAGATCTCTTCTCCTACACTACACCTGCCAATATGTTTTCAAAAACAAACAACAAGTTAAAAAAAGCCCCATGAAAAACAACAAAGCCTCTGAGCTCCTCTGATGTCACCCGGGATCAAATCCAGATTTGTTTTTGTTTCCGGTGGGGCTAAGACTCGGGACAGTGCTGGCTCCTGAAACCGTGGCTGCTTTCTCCCCTGCACCCCCCTGCCCCCCAAGAGGGGGCCCTGACCGGCATGCAGAGTGACAGCCAGGCTGGCCCCCGCACCCATGTTTAGACAAGGCGGCAGAGCGCTTTGAATACCTGCCGCTCAGCACTCAGCAATAACTCAATTACACTGAGCTGCCAGCAGGGGGGAAAGGGGGTATGACCAGTTCTGCATTAACCCCCTTGTCAGGTTTGATGAGAGAGAGAGAGAGTGACAGAGAGAGGGAGATGCTGAGGAGTATATACAGTCAGGTCCATAAATATTTGGACATTGACAAAGTATTGCTATTTTAGCTGTCTACCACAGCATATTGGAGTTGAAATTAAATAATGAATATGAGGTCAAAGTGCAGACTTTCAACTTTAATTAGAGGGTATTTACATCCAAATCGGTGTAGGAATTACAGTTCCCCCCTTTTTAAGGGACCAAAAGTAATTGGACAATTGGCTGCTCAGCTGTTCCATGGCCAGGTATGTGTTATTCCCTCATTATTTCATTTACAAGTAAGCAGATAAAAGGTCTAGAATTGATTAGAGTTGATTTCAAGTGTGACATTTCCATTTGGAATCTGTTGCTGTTAACTCTCAATATGATGTCCAAAGAGCTGTCAGGCCATCATTAGGCTGAAAAATCCAAACAAACCCATCAGTCAACAATCAAGAGAAGATTTCACCAGAGTAAATACAGAGGGTTTACTACAAGATGTAAACCTAAAAAACAGGAAGACCAGATTAAAGTTAGCCAAAAAACATCTAAAAAAGCCTGTACAGTTCTGGAACAACATCCTATGGACAGATGAGACAAAGATCAACTGTACCAGAATGATGGGCAGAGAAGAGTATGGAGAAGGGAAGGAACTGCTCATGATCTGAAGCATACCACCTCATCTGTGAAGCATAGTGGAGGTAGTGTTATGGCGTGGGCATGTATGGCTGCCAATGGAACTGGTTCCCTTGTATGTATTGATGAAGTGACTGCTAACAAAAGCAGCAGGATGAATTCTATAGTGTATAGGGCTATATTATCTGCTCAGATTCAGCTAAATGCTTAAAAACTCATTGGACAGCACTTCACAATGCAGATGGACAATGACCCGAGCATACTGCGAAAGCAACCCAATACTTTTTTAAGGCAAAAAAGTGGAATGTTCTGCAATAACCAAGGCAATCACCTGACCTAAATCCAATTGAGCATGCATTTCACTTGCTGAAGGCAAAACTGAAGGCAAAACGCCCCAAGAACAAGCAGGAACTGAAGACAGCGGCAGTAAAGGCCTGGCAGAGCATCACCAGGGAAGAAAAGAAACCCAGCATCTGGTGATGTCTATGGGTTCCAGACTTCAGGCAGTCATTGACTGCCTGGGATTTGCAACCAAGTATTAAAAATGACAATTTAATTTATGATTATGTTAGTTTGTCCAATTACTTTTGAGCCCCTAAAATTGGGGGGGCTATGTATAAAAATGGTTGTAATTCCTACACGGTTCATACAATATTTTTGACAAAACCCTTAAATTAAAGCTGAAAGTCTACACTTCAAGCACATCTTGATTGTTTCATTTCAAATCCATTGTGCTGTTGTACAGAGCCAAAATGATGGCATTGTGTCACTGTCCAAATACTTATGGACCTGACTGTACATACAGCTTGCTCAAGCACTTGTGAAGATCGTGCAGTGTCGAGTGCTGGAGTCAGTTTTGCGATCTTTTCTTCTGAATGGTGAAGGTTGGGGTTTTGGTGGAGTGAGGTGGTCCTGTATCAATGCTGAGGGGCGACATCCATGTTGATGGAACGCGTCGAGGCGAAGGAGTTTTGATGTTTTCTCCCACTGACGCGGGATCTGAATTACAGGGTGTTTTACCACCACGGTCTCTGGGTCAGCTTCACCTCTCCATCTCACTGCCGCTCCGACCAGACTGGCCTTGGTGAAGCCTTTCTCTCGGCACCCCGCCGGTTCTCTGCGCACCAGCTGTCAAACTCAAACTCTGTGATTATGCAGGTCAACACAGCCTTGGGTGACAAGTGTCACTGTAATCCAAACATCTTTGGCATTAACAAAAAATGGCCATAGCCAAACCCTGTAAAAACATGGCAATGTCACCCTGAGTTAAATCAGGTAGAGCTGAGAGACTGGACACAGACCCCCTTGGCACCCTGTGAACAGCAAATGCCACCGTGCCATAATTATGGTCCTGTACGCTGCAAGTTCCTTGCCCTGCTTGTAAATCCATTTCACATAAGGCAGTAACACTTCTTGATTGCTCACAGGAGATGGTTGAGCAAGCCCATTCTCTTCATCCCATGCTGAAGACTATGGTGTACCCGCCATCTTTCTGAAAGGATACAGACCACCCTGGCCACCTCCAAAGATGCACCTGTCCAGACTGTGAGATTTAATGCATTTTGATGTTGGATGTAGTGCCACAATACCAAAGCTCCCTCCAACCCCTTTATGAAAAACTTGGACACCAACAAAAAATATTTGACAAACCTTCCAGACGGATTGCGCCCCATATGTTCTCACACCAAGTTGTTTCACAAGCATGATAATCCCCCCCACTTTCTGTGGCTTGGGTAAAAAATATGACTGTTTGTCAGTTTTATATGACAGTTAATTGAACTGCTGATGTCAGAGATTAACTGCTGCTGAAGAAGAATGGTGGATTTGTGTGAATGCTAACAATGATTCGTGTCATTGCCTGTTTGTGGAATGGAGAATGTCACTCTTGTAAGACGATACACTATTTAATGTTCATTTATATAAACACTTTTATTCATTAATGTGTTATTTTGACAGGAGGCCATCGTTTGCAGGCAGTGGGTAACATGCCCTTTTTTTCTTCAATATGTAAAAGTGCCAAATGGGAAGTCAACTATTCAATATAGCCATAAACAATATTGCATAACCTGTTTGGCATGCGCCGGAGGGTCAGGACGATTGTGCAACGTGTACATCTCATTCGCGCCTCGATTCAACGCTTCTTGGCTTCTTACAACAGGTGATTAATTGGTAGCGTTGCCTCGTGAACAACAAATAAGGCCTTTGTTCAGGAAATGTCTGGGTACACTCTTTTCAAGAGCATATATGGTATGCATTATATAATGGCACATTCCTGCCTTGCTCTGATGCCAGGCCTTTAGGGTCAAGGCAGGGCCGTATCCAGGAGTTGTGAATTACAGAGCCCATTAGGCCTAGCCCCTCTAGGGGGGTTCGTCACGAGAAATGTCACTAAGAAATATTTTATGTAATCCATCTACCCTTGTAGCTAATTCACTACAAGAGTAGTAGACTGTCATCATTTTATGAACGGCCACTGAAAATGTACACTAAAATGTAACTAGCTCTGTGTCAATCACCACTGTCAATGTATGCTATGTTAGCTAACGCTAGCCTAAATTAGCCTATCACCACAGTAGTCTGACTAAAAAGTGGTTTGTGTAACAGTCAGCTAAACAGAGACAGCTACGTTTGGCTAGCGACTACACAAAACTACACACAAAGTAGCTATCGATAGATTATCTCTGGAGATGAATAGCATTAATCTAGTTATAATACAAACATTACACTTTTTTATAATGTGAGAGATCTCTACACCTACATCACGCTTCGCTTGGCTTCAGATCAGCAGTCTGAGTTACAACTCCTGCTGTGCAGCAAAGTTGTCCCAAGTGTCACTGCATCATCTTTGCTGAGCAAAGATTTTGTAGTAACGACGAGATCCACCTGCTCAGGGCGGGTCCACTTCACTATCACACACACAGAAGGAATGACGATGACAATGATCAGGAGAGCAAGCAGTAATCTTGGTTTTGTATCTTTTCTATACCGAAGTGAAGTCATTTTATGTGTAGTTCACAACTTTTATTCAGTATTACACTGAATCAGTATGTAAAATAAATACTGAGGTTATGACCTCGGTGTCCTCAATGGTGGATACGGCCATGGGTTACGGTTAAGTGTTGTCATCGTTAAGCGTGAGGCCAGCGCTCAGATCCCAGCTCCACCTCTTCTTCCTCTTAAAACATTGGTGAATTACACATTTGTGTCAGAAGTACACAGAACGCTTAACAAGACAGAACCCAGAACCCAGACTCCCCCCCCCCCAAAAAAAGCAAGCCTAAGGTGACAGTGGCAAGGAGAAACTTATTTGGTTGAGAGTATAGGGAGAAACCTTGGGAGGAACCAGAGTAAATGGGGAAGCCTATCCTCTTCTGGTCGGCACAGGGTGTGTTCAAAATAGACTGCATTAGGGTCAGCCCAAAGGAGAGGCTGGGGCGGCTGACTTTGTGCCTCCGAGTTTGGTAGCCCCAGGTAAAGGGAGGGTGGAAAAACAGCTGTATCGGCCCATGGGTAACACCAAGATACTTGACCATCAGATCTGATGCAACCAAGCAATCATCTGCATTTAACTGTAGATCCAAATCTGCATTTAACTGTAGATCCAACTTATTCCTTATTCTTGGGGGGCCCAAAATCAGCATCTCTGTTTTATCTGAATTCAAGCAGGACATTGACTGTCATCTAATTAATTAAATCTGAGATACAAGCATCTAACTGAGAGAATTTAGATACTTCACCTGGTTTCATTGATACACACAGCTGTGTGTCATCTGCATATTCACACCATGTTTATAAATAACATGACCAAGTGGTAGCAAATATAATAAGATCAATAATGGTCCCAGTACTGAGCCTTCTGGAACACCACATTTAACCTGAGAGTAGTCAAATAACTCTTCATCTAATTGCACAAATTGAAACCTTTCTGATAGGTATGATTTAAACCCAGAAAAGTGCCCATCCACACAAACTACCCAGGTTTTATAGCCTGTTCAGATTAATTTGGTGGCTAATAGTATCAAATGCAGTACTTAAATCAAGGAGCACTAGAAAAGAAGCACAGCCACAGAGTCCAATGCCAACAGTAAACCATTCACAACTTTAACAAGTGCCGTCTCAGTGTTATAGTTTGGTCTAAAACCTGATTGTAGCCTTTCATAGACATTTGATTTGAAATGAGTTCTTCTGATTATCAGGATCACACTACATCTCTTCTTCTTCATCAGCTGGAGTACCATCGGAATGGAGCATCCAAAAAATAACCTTCAACTCCAACTAGCTCTAGCTCTGTGCTGTGCACAATATAGGTGCAATTTGATTGCCCTTTCAGTTATACTGTGCACCTCAGAGTGAGTAGCGCAGTATATAGTAGAGGACAGTGGCAATTTTAGACCCTATTTAGGGGGGCTTTAACCCCCCTGTCTTTCATCTCAGTCCCCCTGAAAATGTTTAGTCATTCTTTTCTAAAAAACATTTGTACTTAATATCTATTTTTAAAAAGACCACAGATAGAGTGGTATTTCAATTTTGAAAGTGACTACTATTGTGGTGTTTTTGTTTTGGGGAATTGAACAGTAAATTAATTTAAAATGTAGGCTTGTGCTTTGCATGTGTACATCTCACATTCTCATTGGGGGCTGAGCCCCCTAAAGGTCAAATCCTAGAATCGACAATGGTAGAGCACCTCAGTTCTTTTTTACAATCTTTTAAAAATAAGATTCCAATTTACATTTTGATTATGTGGGAAGTATTGATCTTAACTGCACGTTTAGCAGGCCTATAGTCCAAGTTATTGTGTTTGCCTAACCAAGTTTTTTTTATCAATGGTATAGAGGAAAGGGGAAAAGGAGCCGTGAGAATGTCTCCTGCCAAGGGCAAATGGAGAAGTCATCTGAACCGAGGAGATGAGAGCCGTCCTCACGCACGCCATGGAGCGGTGTACCCGGAGGCGACGCACATTCCCCCGGGAACAACTCCGAGACCCGCCCGGCAGGTTCTTCGCTCACCGTTCCGCGCTGTGCATGCGAGCAGCTTGTAAATAACAGAGGAAGCCGAGGTGCACAGACGGAACGCCTGGGGCTAGGGTAGTTTATACAACGCTTTTTTAGCATTAATCCACCTGTCGGATTTTTTTCCTAACACAGCGATAATAACAATAAAGCGCAACTACTCCTCAGACAAAATGTTCTAAAGTTTCTGGCAACGCTCCAGCCTTTCTTACGCCTACGACATTTGAGATTAATTAATAGGCCTATATCGTTCTCATTTTTAGCCCAAAGGGGTTTCCCCACGGATGTGTAAGAATTGATAACTGTAGCAGTCCACGAATGATCAATTAACCATTTTGTCACAAAAAAAACAAAAACAAAAAAAGCCATTCAAAATCTGTATCATTAGTTACCTTTATAGCTGTTTTTTTCTTCTTCTGGAAAACAAAGATAATATACTGAAGATCTCGTTTGTATTCACAATGTAGGTACATGTTATGTTTCAGCCCATACCTTGTGTACTCAGTTCACCACTGGTGCTGTTCTTCGTGAGCATGAAGGCCGCCAGACACGCAGCCAGCTTTCTTGTATTGAGTAGATATCCGTTCTTGAGCGTGGTGCATTATGCAATTGCTGTGAACTTCAGGTAGGGCAATAAATAAACCATAACAAACAAACAAGTACAACACATTTGTTAAATTATAATAGATGGAAACTATCCACTGATGATTGATTGATTGAACTATGTTCAAATGTTGTTCGTTAATTGTTAATTGTGACGTCCATTAAGTCTGTCGATTATCTTGATAGTGTAATGCACATCTGGTGAATATACAAAAGCACACTGGAGCTCTCGCAAAATCACTGACAAAGGTGTCGAAACGTTGGTGCTGTTTTTAAAATAATAAACATACAACTCAACTAACTCCGAGAAGATATATATTTGGAGTTCACAACCTCAATTTAAGTGTCTTGTCTGCATGCCTGACGGTCTGCACCTCATTACCTCCTAAGGTGTACATTTCAATTTTTTCACTCGATACCCGCCAGAATGACACCGTGTCGGAATGCAGCTGAAGGCTCACTTATAGCATCCTTGGTCCAGCACAGGGGCATAGGGGTCAATGAAGCTCATTTGCCTTTTAGGGTTTGCGCATTCACTAAAGAGGTCCGGTCGCACTGTGTACCCTCACCAATACAGAACGGCTCCGTCTCGGCAGCCACGGTGCTGAGACAGATGGCTATGTCTCACCTGAGACCAGGAGCATGGTTCAACATGGGCAGACCCTACTCAATGCTCTTCACCAGCTCCTTGGGCCGGAACCATGAGGGTTCAGGGTAACTGAACGCCCCTGACAGGAACTGTTGACTTAGAAAGAACTTAATAACTTAAGAAACGAGAGTAGACTGGCAAAACCGGTTACTTCGCATTGAGGCAAACTAGGAAGTAAAGTTAGTTTGTGCACACATCTTTACTTTGTGTACACATCTTGCAGAAACTGTCAGGGAAACTTAGTTGGACCAAATAGGTTTTTATCACCATTTGCTTTGTCACCGTCGTAAGGGGGCCGGGCCCACATTGTAAGGGGGAGGAGCCACAGCAGAGTGCACTCTGATGTTTTGGCCAGTTGCCAGATGGCTGTGATTTAAGAATGAGCTAGCGTGTCAAGGTGGGGTTTTTTGTGTGTGTGGCTGCACCTGCACTTGTCAGGTGTTTTGTGGCTTGCATGCATTTCGTGTGAGGATTTGCGCGTGTGTGTGTCCACACGCGCGCGTGCGTGCCTGTCTGCGAAAGCACACCTGCGTTTGTGCATTCCCTCATGATCTACTCTCTGGTTTCACTCAGCTGCCGTCCCGGCACGCAAGGGTTGATTGACACCATGATTACGGCCGCTTCCCCTTCCAGGCCTCCTCAGCCTTTTAACCCCTTCTACTCTGGTGGGACACTCTGCCACACCCCCCATCATAAAATCATAAAAATATGGATATTAATAAGTATATAAAGTACTGTGCAAAAGTTTTAGGCAGGTGTGAAGAAATGCTGTAAAGTAAGAATGCTTTCAAAAATATAAATTTTAATTGTTTATTTTTATCAATTTACAAAATGCAAAGTGAGCGAACAGAAGAAAAATCGAAATCAAATCAATATTTGGTGTGACTACCCTTTGCCTTCAAACCAGCATCAATTCTTTCTTTTCTTCACCTTTATTTAACCAGGTAGTCACATTGAGATTTAAAAATCTCTTTTACAAGAGAGACCTGGCCAAGAGGGCAGCATAAAACAAATAAACATTAAGGTTACATACAATAACAAACAATTTCTCAAAACATCCAGCTAAAAAAGACAGTTTCGGGATTACACAGTTTTCAAATTTAGTGCACAACGACAAACTCCAATAGTGCCACATTCTAAGTCCTTTAAGACTGAAACAAATTTACCAAACGAAATAAATTCTGTCAGTTTGAAGTCTTTCTGAAAGATGTTCCAGGTAGAGGGGGCAGCGTACTTAAATGCTTTTTTTCTCAGCTCAGTGCGAGCACGAGGAACAGACAACTGCAAAGCATCTTGGGAGCGCAGGCTATAATGGCCTTGACTTTTGGAGAGATATGTACACAAGTAAGTGGGAACCAGTCCAAGGAGAGTTTTATAAATGCAACTCAACCAGTGGGTACGCCTGCGTACATACAGAGATGGCCACTCAGCTTTTGCATACAAAGTACAGTGGTGAGTAAGATATTTACAACCAGTGATAAATCGTAAAGCACAATGATATACAGTGTCTAGCGACTGCAGACATTGGGCAGATGCATTTATGTATAACAAGTCACCATAATCTAGCAGAGGCAAGAAGGTTGCCGACACAAGGTATTTCCTAGTTTTTAAGGAAAAGCAGGATCTATTTCTAAAGTAAAAGCCTAGCTTCATTTTGAGCTTAGAGACAAGGTTTGAAATGTGTAATTTAAAAGATAATTTGTGATCAATGTGAATACCCAAGTACTTATAACTTGAAACTAACTCAATTTATTTTCCCTGTGAAGTTAAAATACTTGGAAGATCAGGTGGTAACTCTCTAGCCTTGGTAAAAATCATGAATTTAGTTTTGTCAGCGTTTAATACCAACATAAGTTGCCGCATGCGGGACTGAACAACATCAAATGCAGACTGCAGAAAGTCAAGGGCCTGTACAGCAGAAGATGAGGAACAATAAATAATAGTGTCGTCAGCATAAAAATGGTACATAGCATTAGACAAGTTGTCGCATAGGGTATTTACATAAATGGAGAATAGTATAGGTCCTAACACAGAACCTTGGGGCACCCCCTTTGATAACGTCAAAAAAGAGGAGGTATACCCTCCCATCTTAACACTTTGCATTCTAGCAGACAGATAGTTGGCAAACCAGGCTACCGCTTGCTTAGACAGACCAATGTGAAGGAGCATGTTGACCAAAATGCTGTGGTCAACCGTGTCAAATGCCTTTGACAAATCAATAAAAACGCTGCACAAATTATTTTGCAGTCCATTGCCTCAATTACTACTTTGAGGGCAGCAGTCACAGTACTGTGTTGTTTCCTAAAACCGGATTGATATTTGGATAAAATGTTATTGGATTCTAAAAAGTCTTTTAATTGATCACTGACAAGCTTTTCAAGGACTTTTGCTAAAATACACAATTTAGAGATCGGCCTGTAGTTATTTCAGTGGTGGGCCGTCAGGGCCTGCAAGGCCTTCTCTGCTGGGCTAAAAAAGATCTGAATCACAGACTGATGTTAATTATATTTTGTCCATGAATACTTATTAAATAATTCCAAATGGTCTGTTCCAGACGTGTATTTTCTTTCATAGCTGTTTCCCATCATTTGTTGCACTGCATCCAGACGTGTATTTTCATATTAAAGCATTTAACCAATCACCAACCTGTGATTCAGATATTTGAGCGGACATTTTCAGCCCTAAAGCGAATTAAAACTTATGCCAGAAATACGAAAGGACAGGCTCAACTTTCAGCATTAGCTTCGATGGCGATAGAAAAGGACTTCTTGATGGAACTGAAACACACGGATAATCTGTACGACAGAGTAATTGAACTCTTTTTGAGGAAAGAAAGGGGGATGGATTTTGTGTACAAATAATAAGGATTTTTGGTGAGTAAAATGTTGCTATTTTCCTAAATAATATTGCAATTTTATGAGGTTATTATTGATGATTTTTTATGTGTGTCGCAGCTGTAGCACTCCGGGTTTGTTTCTTCTGTAAAGGCATTTATTCTGGATACACGAGTTATCTATCTTCCATGCAACGGCAACGGGTTTCTGTTCGGTTTGTTTTTGCACTTTGTTTATTTATCTTTCTTCAGTCATGTTTCATTCTCGTTCTGTTCCACGTCTGTCATTGTTCCTGTTCGAGTTCCTCTCCTTGTCTTGTCATGCACTTCGGGAAATTCAATGTTTCGTTTTTTTAGGGAGGAGGAGGAACGCATAAAGAAATCTGCGTGCGAATAAAGCGGAACGTGAGAAGCATACAGAGATAGGACGAGACAGAATGACAGCGATAGTTAGAAGCGTGAGATAATTAGTGATTAGTGGTGTTAGTAACTTAATCTAAATCCCTAATGTTAGTAGATTAGTTGGTTAGTACTATATACATCTAACTAATATATACAAAGTGTAATTAGAAAGTAAGAAGGAAGTAAAACGAGATTAGAAACGAAGACGGAAAAACCGAAACAGAATTTCCCGAAGTGCATGACAGAACGAGAATGAAACATGACTGAAGAAAGATAAATAAACAAAGTGCAAAAACAAACCGAACAGACACTCAAAACATAACAATAAGATGGCTTTTATAGCCATAAAATAGTTATTGAGGGGTGGATTGATTCAGACGGAGCACTACTGAAGGCCTAGGTGTGAAATGCACGGCCCGCCACTGAGTTATTTACATTTGAGGGATCCCCCCCTTTCAGCAGTGGAAGAACAAAGGCAGATTTCCAGATTTTAGGAATCTCATTGTTAGTAAGACTAAGATTAAAAATAAATGAGAGGGGCTCAGCAATAAAATCAGCAGCTAACTTAAGAAAATAAGGGTCAAGCTTATCAGGACCTGCTGATTTATTAGAGTCCAGCTGCTTTAACGCTTTATGGACCTTTAACACAGATAGAGGCATAAGGTGAAATGGGCAACCAATAGGCCCACGTGATACAGGGAAAGCGTTTTCGACATGCACATTGCAGTTAGTCAGATTGGGACATAAGGACTCAAATAAAAATCCAGCAGAAATAAAATTCTCATTAAAACAATTAAGCATGGTTGACTTATCAGAGTGCAGGAATTTTTGACAATGTTGATTGGGAGTTCACTAGAGGGTACATGGCCGGTAATTACTTTCCAGAACTTCTTTGGATCATTTTGGTTTTTTGTGGTTTCAGTTAAGTAATATTCAGATTTAGCTCTCTTGATTAAAGACGTACATTGATTCCGGAGCTGTCTAAAACAGAGCCAGCTAGCCTCAGTTTTTTTCTTTATCAATTCTTATAGGTACACTTGCACAAAGTCAGGGATTTTGTAGGATTATAGTCAGGTGTATGATTAACCAATTATACCAAACAGGTGCTAATGATCATCAATTTCATATGTAGGTTGAAACACAGTCATTAACTGAAACAGAAACAGCTGTGTAGGAGGCTTAAAACTGGGTGAGGAACAGCCAAACTCTGCTACTAAGGAAGACAGTTTCATGTCACAGGTCATACACCATGGCAAGACTGAGCACAGCAACAAGACACAAGGTAGTTATAATGCATCAGCAAGGTCTCTCCCAGGCAAAGATTTCTAAGCAGACTGGGGTTTCAAGATGTGCTGTTCAAGCTCTTTTGAAGAAGCACAAAGAAACGGGCAACGTTGAGGACCGTAGACGCAGTGGTCGGCCAAGGAAACTTAATGCAGCAGATGAAAGACGCATCATGCTTATTTCCCTTCGAAATTGGAAGATGTCCAGCAGTGCCATCAGCTCAGAACTGGCAGAAACCAGTGGGACCCAGGTACACCCATGTACTGTCCGGAGAAGTCTGGCCAGAAGTGGTCTTCATGGAAGAATTGCAGCCAAAAAGCCATACCTCCGATGTGGAAACAAGGCTAAGCGACTCAACTATGCACAAAAACATAAGAACTGGGGTGCAGAAAAATGGCAGCAGGTGCTCTGGATTGATGAGTCAAAATGTGAAATATCTGGCTGTGGCAGAAGGCAGTTTGTTTGCCGAAGGGCTGGAGAGCGGTACAATAATGAGTGTCTGCAGGCAATATTGAACTTTTTCACAATATTCTAATTTTCTGAGATACTGAATTTTGGGTTTTCATTAGCTCGAAGCCATAATTATCAAAATTAAAAGAAATAAAGGCTTGAAATATTTCAGTCTGTATGTAATGAATCTATATGAGTTTCACTTTTTGAATTGAATTACTTAAATAAATTAACTTTTCCACGATATTCTAATTTATTGAGATGCACCTGTAGGTTTTTATCACCATTTGCTTTGTCATCATTGTAAGGGGGAGGAGCCACAGCAGAGTGCACTCTGATGTTTTGGCCAGTTGCCAGATGGCTGTGATTTAAGAATGAGCTAGCGTGTCAAGGTGGGGTTTTTTTTGTGTGTGGCTGCACCTGCACTTGTCAGGTGTTTCATGGCTTGCATGCATTTCGTGTGAGGACTCGCGCGTGTGCGCCTGTCTGCGAGAGCACACCTGCGTTTGTGCATTCCCTCATGATCTACTCTCCGGTTTCACTCAGCTGCCGTCCCGGAACGCAAGTGTTGATTGACACCTGCGATTACGTCCGCTTCCCCTTCCGGGCCTCCTCAGCCTTTTAATGCCCGTTAAATATGCATGGGGCTTCACCTTCACGTGGGGCTGTGACCTTCAGTAATAGTGGTTCTGAATTGAATGTAGGTCAGCGTCTAGCGGTCTACGCTGGGGGGTTTAAACCCCTGCTAAGGTTGCTGGTGTTGGCCTGCAGTGACCTGGCTGCATGTCTCACCTGTAACTGCACACCTGCTGACGCTGGCGGGAAGCGTGGGGAGGATTTAATGCTTCCCCCAAGCAATCAGCAGGCGGCCTGGACCCATGTGCTGAGAGTGTGTGTGCATGTTTGTGTGCATATGTACGTATGTCTGTGCGTGTGTGCTCGCATGTGTGTGCATGAGTTTGTGCACTTGTCTGTCTGCTTGTGTGTGTGCGTGTGTGTGGAGGTGACAAGAGAAGAGAATATTCCTTCCATCTTTAAAGCATTTATTTTCTCCCTCTCGCCTCAACCGGCTCTTTAACAGATGTCCTTCCTCACAGCAACAGAGACGGAACCACAGTTCCACAAACCCTGGCTCTGACAATGAAGGGAAGACTTTATCCAAAGTGCTGTGCTGCTGAGTGGTGGTTAGGCTCTGGGGGAGTTGCAGGTGCCTGCTGGGTGTCAGTATAAATGCAAAGATGGAGCACGCAGAATTCATGGTGGTGGGACCCAAACACTCCTGTGAAGGAGGAGTCGACCGAAATCTGCCGGCTCGCCCCTTGCTGCCATTCATTTTTGACCCACGTCCTTCACCACGAGCTAACATCGGTGGGTTCTACGCTTGCTTGCGGAACAGGCAGTCACAGAACCGGCAAGCATTATGTAACGGCACCAGTCTATGCAGAGAAAACAGCGTGACAGTTAAAATGTAGTCATCTCACCAGTTTTACGTCATGGACAGTAAGTCCAGCAGCAAGTTCCGGTGAGGGTTAGGGTGCCTCCGCTCTGGCTTTTTGCTCTCATGGCCAATATCACTGCAGAACACATTTCTGAAGGCCAAGGCAACTTCAACTTACATCAAAAAAATGTGTGGCAGCTAACAGATAAGGCTCGGTATGCTTTTTCTTGAAAAATTTCCCTGAACAAACTCTCTTGACCCATTTACTCTCCTGAACCCCTGTGCTACTGCCCACTGACCAAATGAGAACATGGCCCTTTACTGTGTAACGAGAGATGAATCTCCTTCTCTCTCACATGGTTCTTTAATTATTTTTAGCTTTTTTCCCCTCAGATTCCTTGTTGCTTAGCGACATCTCCAAACTTGGCCACACGAAAGGGGGAGGGGCTGACTGGTTTGTCAAACTCATACCTTCACCTGCTCAATCATTGTCAGGGGAGAACTAAGGAGTGCACCATCAGGGGGTAGGTTTGTGTTTGTGTGGGGTGGGGGACCACACGTTCATCTTGCTGCCAGCGTGCAACATGTGCTGTTGATTTTCTGACCGAACACATTTTTTGAGTTAGCCATGAAAATGAATTGCAGTAAGTCTGACCCAAACCAAGAGGAATAAAGGGCCTGTAATTCTCTCACCAGCTGTCCAAACTCAAACACTTTCAACCTCAGACCTTTGGCACCTACATCACTCACAGTTAAGTGGACTTTCCCATGCATCCTCTGCTCTGCTCCTTCCAGAACACCACCTGCCTGCTCCCCTCAGTGAAGCTAATAAAGGAGATGGGAATGTAACATATTAACCCACAGTTTTGTTTTGACACTGTATAGTGGTGGGTGCTACACATTAGTGGTAGTTGAGATGAGTTTCTCTCCTTCACTGTAAAGCGCTTTGGGTTCCGGAAAGGCGCTATATAAATTCAATCTATTATTATTATTATTGTAGTTATAAGAAAGCAGAAAAGAGATCACAAACTGTAAAAAAAAAAAAAAAAAAGCCAGTGGTCTAAGGTCTGGCATTGAACTGTATCAGTGCCGACTGTGGCCAACGTCCCTGCGAGGCGACACATAATTGGCAGTGGCATCGCCCAGGCAGGGAGGGATTGAGTCAGCCGGGCTGTCCCGTGTCTCGTCGTACACCAGTGACCCCCGCTGGTCAATCGTTGGTCCACAGTGAACCTGTACAAAGCTTCACATGAAGTGTCTTCCTCAGACTCATGTCTTTGCAACTGCTGTGTGAAAAGAAGCGGTAGCTGACATGATCTTGTTCTGGAAGAGAGCGCGTGTTTGTCTATGTCACCAACTGACAGTGCATTGAGCGCAGCTTAAAAGTACTATTGGGCATTCCAAGTTGGGATGGAGGGAGAAAAAGGAACAAAAGCAAGTGGTCTTCAGGGCTGACAGATCAGACTGCACGATTGCACTTGACCCACCTATCAAGCCCCATGGACATTTACACGTGAAATAGCTCCCCCTGCTGGTTATACATAATCTCGTTTAGAGGAAAATTACATCAGACAAGGGCTGGCTGCACGTACGTACTAACTACATGGTAACAGACAGACAGCCAGGCAGGCAGGGAAACAGTCAGAGAGACAGACAGTAAGGTTGATATTCCATGTATGCAGGTCCACAGTTATCCACAGTTAGAGAAAACACATTTTCATGTGACCAACTGACCGCAGACATCCGTAAAAATAACAAAAAAATCAATCAACCTGCTTTCCTGAACCTGGGCCAAGCAGCTGGCCCTCCACAATTTTATTTGTTTGATTCCTTCATTTTATTTGCTACTTATAAGTATTTACATTCTTGGCATTTATAATTTAATTGCGCATATTATTTCTGATTAGCAGATGTTGTCCAGTGGTACGGCCCTTGGACATCTTGACCTGGTTAATACTAATACTGGGCTGATGGGAAAAAGGAGGAAAAGCAAAGATGCAAGTCTTTTATGGTTATCAAAGATTACTGACACAGCCCATGCACATTCACATACACACACATGCACGCGCGCGCACAACACACCCAACACAAACATACACACACACACACACACACACACACACACACACAACACAAACATACACACACACACACACAAACACACACACACACCCACACACACACACACACACACACACACACACATGCAGCGAGCTGGTGCTGCTGTGTACTAAGGCCCTGTTCCGCAGCGTGAATGTGAATGCCACAGTCCGTGCTACATGTCCATGCCCTCTGGTCATCAAAGACTGCTGACAAAATACATTTACAAAAGTCAAGCACAGGGGGCCATCCATAAGAACATCAAAGGCAACGGGTAACCATTATACTGAACCATGGACATCGTGGAGAGGGGGAAAACATGTTAAAAAAAGAACATTTTCAAGCATCCTCTGTTAATTCATAGGTTTGCTTTCCCCTCTCGGCCAATGGCAATATTGTGATAAGAATTCTTTGGGTTAGTGCATACACATCGATTGTTCAGGCATACAGTGTAAAAGCTCTCTGCAACAAAACAAAAGACAAATAAAATATGCATATACAGTATATATACACTGTATATATACAGTACCCAACAAAATTGCTCACACCCTTGATAAAAATGAGCAAAGGCTGCATAAAATAAACAATACAGGTAATGAGCTATAT
The DNA here is from genome assembly GCA_029706075.1 of Aldrovandia affinis. Classification (NCBI taxonomy): domain Eukaryota; kingdom Metazoa; phylum Chordata; class Actinopteri; order Notacanthiformes; family Halosauridae; genus Aldrovandia; species Aldrovandia affinis. The sequence goes on along the minus strand of JAINUG010000043.1, from coordinate 4,241,756 downwards.
TATACGTAAAACAAATAAGGACATTATATTTTATACCAATACAATTGCTCAAAGAAAAAGATTTTGTTTAACAAGTAACACTTTTTTGCCTCAAAGAGAAACACGTCAATTATTTACACCACTAGTAATTATTTTAAATAAAATCCCGCAAAACTAAATGCATTAAGACACTACTTTTTTTCATCTCAACCTTCCATGTCTCCCTGTGTCACTGGGCAGGGCTTGCCTTCTATTGTACTACTCTTCTTTCTGTTGACTCAATAGTGTTATCCTTGTGAGAAGGATATATTTCGGGTATTTTTTTAATTTCCTACTAATACTACTAAATGTCTTTCTCTGGGCAATTTTATTCGTATAAAATAATCAAATTTTCAATATAGCTCATTCTTCTAAGCTCATACAATATATTAAAATAATTACTAGTGGTGTAAATAATTGACGTGCATCTCTGACAAAAAAATTAAAAAATTTAGCAAATGTATTGGCATAAACAAACATAATTTCCCAATTTTTTTAACATATGATATAGCTTGTTACCGGTATTGTTTATTTTATGCGGCCTTCTTTGCTAATGTTTATCCAGGGTGTGAATGATTTCGTTGGGTACTGTGTATACACATAAAGGAGAATAGGAGGTTTGTGGAGGAGGTGAATGAGTTTTGTAAAGAGACACTGCAGGAGGCTTTGGCTCAGAACGCAACACGTTCGTGTGCGGGACGGGACGGGACGGGACGGGAGCGGCCCGGGGCCCTGAGAGCTGGCTCAGTAGAGGGGCCTCACATCCTCCCGCTGCAGCTGTTCACCGTTGGAGCCAGGAGGGACAAGCGTGGCGACGGTGGCTGTCGGAGCAGGCGGCGAGAAATTCGGCTTCTGCTCTCTCTCAACAGCCGTGTCATTCGAAAGGACGGACAGACGTCAGAGGTGTCCCGTCCAGACAAACATTGATGGGGATAGATTTTTCGACTGATGGGGATCGATGGGCTTTTCAGACCCGACTGAAAGACAAATGTTGAACGGGAGGATAGAGGTCCACTTTGGGCTTGTGTTTGTGAGTTGCTCCACCCCATCGCCAGTCACTCTCCACTGGAGGACACCGTCTCTGTAGCGCCCGCGGTCAGGTGTTGAGCATGTGGTCCTCCTGGCCTGACCCCCACTCCCCGAGCCCCGCCTCCCCGCTGGAGTGGGGAGGAGCATCCAGGGAGAGGCCATGCCTCTTCCCGAACACCTGCTCCTGCAGCTCGATGATGTCGTTGCGAATGTCCGCCATCATCAGCAATAGGAAGTCGAAGGAGCCAGGGGGTCCCTGGGGAGTAAGGGGGTGATGAGGCAATCAGGGGAAAAACACAGGAGAAACACTGGTTTCCTATCTGCACTACATCACTACATCCAGTGAGCTGGAATCTCTGCGGAGAGACTCACCGCTGGGCCTCTTGGTCCAGAAACACCCCTGTCCCCCTGCAGAGCAGACACACAGGTAAGAACACACACACACACACACACACACACATACATACACACATACACACACACACACACACACACACACACACACATACATACACACATACACACACACACACACACACACACACACATAGACATAGACACACACCACACACACGCACGCACGCACGCACACACACACACACATACATACACACATACACACACACACACACACACACACACACACACACACACACACACATACATACACACATACACACACACACACACACACACACACACATAGACATAGACACACACCACACACACGCACGCACACACACACACACACACACACACACACACACACACACACACATAGGTAAGAACACACACACTCACACACTCACACACAGGTAAGAACACAGACACATACATACACACACACACACACACACACACATATATAGACACACAGATAAGAACACACACACACACACACACAGGTAAGAACACACATACGCACACACACACACACACACACACACAGGTAAGGACACACCCTTACACACACAAGTAAGAACACACACACACAAACACACACACACACACACACAGACACACACACACACACACAGGTAAGAACACACACACACACACACACACACACAGGTAAGGACACACCCTCACACACACAGGTAAGAACACACACACACACACACACACACACACACACACACACAGGTAAGAACACACACACACACACACACAGGTAAGGACACACCCTCACACACACACACACACACACACAGACATAGACACACACACAGGTAAGAACACACACACGCACATACATACATACACACACACACACACACACACACGCATAGCCAAAAACACACACACAAACGCTCATAGCCAAACACACACTCAAACACACACACACACACCCACACACACACACACACACACACACACACACACACGCACGCACACGCATGCCTGAACACACACAAGGTGATGCCGTGTTACCTTTTGGCCGTCTCTCCCTGGTGCACCAGGTGGTCCCTGTGTAGACAGAGCCAGACTTCAGATAAACTACATTCTAAAGGGGGGATTTTAAAAGGTTTTAAAAGGTTTTTTGAAGCAAACAAGGATTCTATAAACAACCCAGTGGCTAAAAATACAGAAGAGCCTTCAGTAACACGCAAACAGGTAGTCTCAGTGACGAGCATGCAGGTAGTCTCAGTAACACGCAAACAGGTAGTCTCAGTAACACGCAAACAGGTAGTCTCAGTAACGAGCATGCAGGTAGTCTCGCCACCGGGCCCCTGCGGCCCCTCTTGATGTGTTCCAGGTCTGGCTCAGGCCCCATTGGGCCCATGTCCCCTCGAGGCCCCTGGGAGCCAGGCAGGCCCCTGGCTCCCGGGTCCCCTTGCTTGCCTGGCTCTCCACGCAGTCCTAGGTCACAGAAGGTCACAGAGAGAAAGACAGACATTAAAACCAAAAAATATATCTATATGCATGTATAGCTAGGAGCATGCGTTTTTCACTACCTGTCAGGAACCTGCAACTCTCCAAGAGGTCAATGGAGGACTTTCTGAAGCGACTTGTTAAGCAATCAACGCATTACAATCTCAAGTTATTCAATTACTACAAATGAGGTGCATATTGCAGTGTAGTAGACGCTGCACACACCCACACATAATCATACTGATTGATTTGTAAGTAGGCTACTGCTTTCAGTTGCTGAATTTAATCATTTGTTGCTTCCTCTTTCATGACTTGTCGTAGTGTAAAAACTTGTCCATAAGAGGAAACTCCCCTCTCTGAAACAGCGTCAATTTGTAGACTTGCACCCTTGCAAGAGTGGCACTCAGATTGGCACTTAATTGTATAATTGGTCATGTTCATTTGAATAATTGCAACTAATTACTGAAAATAAAGTGCCTACAGAGATGACTTGAGGATCAGAAAGGAACTGCGATTCTTGAGAGGTGGTGAAAAATGCATGCCCTTAGGTACAGTATATAGCAGGGGTGAGAAATTCCGGTCCTGGAGGGCCGGTGTGTATGCAGGTTACTGTTTCTACCTGGCTAAATTAGCTAATTAGTTGGATATGCCAATGCTGGTTCACTTGTAGATTTAGACCACAGCAACATGCTTCATATGGGGACACAAGAACAGTCTTCAGCTGTCATTCATGGGCTTGTCAAGACATTTAGCTAAAATGTCAGATCACGTAAATAATTGGGCTAATTAAATAATTAAGAGCATAAGTTTGCATGAAATCCAGAAACGGATACCGCCCTCCTTGCCCACCCCTGGTATATAGTGTATGCATATACAGTGGGTATATAGACAGTATTCACCCCCTTTGGCACACCCTTTGGTGTGTTTTAGAAAAAGGGAATATTTATGCAATCAATTATTGTTTGTTTTTTATTTGAAATTAATTAAGTAGCTTGTCTTTTTTATTTGACATTATAGAGTATTTTGTGATGATCACTGGCAATAAATCCCAATTAAATCCATTTTGATTCCATGAAGTGAGAAAATAAAATGTGAAAAATGTCAAAGGGGGTGAATACTTATACCCACTGTATATATTCACTTTTTCCACACTTTGTTGTGTTATAAACTTAATTGAAATGGATTAAATTGATTTTTTGCCATCAATCTACATACAATACCCCATAATGACAAGGCGAAAACACATTTTTAGAAATTGGTGCAAATTTATTAAAAATAAAAAATTAAATATGTAATTTACATACAGTACAGTAAGTATTCAGGCCTTTTGCTATGACACTCCAAATTGAGCTCAGATGCATTGTGTTCCCTTTGATCATCCTTGAAATTGAGCTCTGTTCACCTGACCAGGTGTGTGCACTGTACCTGGAGACCCGGGCGGGCCTGGAGAGCCAGGTGGGCCGGGCGGAGCAGCGGAGTCGGACCCTTTCCCTCCCCACCCCGGGGATGGCTTGTCACTGCTATTGGCCAGGGCGGGAGACAGCACCTACCAATCACATGGGCACACCCACACAGCTCTGTGTCACAGTCATCCCTCCTCCCTCACAGGGTAAGTTCTCTTGACTTTTCTTACAATGTTTCTCTCTCTCCCTTTTAATATGACAATCTGAATAACTAAGCAGTGAGTCGTACCTGAGTAGGGGGTATACGCTTGAGTCGTACCTGAGTCGCAGGTCTGAGTTTGAGCAGTGAGTCGTACCTGAGTAGGGGGTCTAAGTTTGAGCAGTACCTGAGTAGCGGGCTGTGTGCTGCCCAGCCTCAGTTTGAGCTGCAGCAGGCTGGTCCTCATGCTCACAAAGTCCTGGCAGGTCAGGGAGCAGGACCCAGAGCTCATCAGCGTGTTTGACTTCCCCGAGGAACTCACTATGACCCACACAACAAAGAGAGAGAAGGAGGGGGGGAGGGAGAGAGGGGGTGAGACAGTGAGAGAGAGAGAGAGAGGGAGGGAGGGAGGGAGAGAGAGAGGGGTGAGACAGAGAGAGAGAGAGGGAGGGAGGGGGTGTGACAGAAAGAGAGTGAGGGGGTGAGACACAAAGAGAGAGGGAGGGAGGGAGAGAGAGGGTGAGACAGAGAGAGAGAGGGGGAGGGAGGGAGACAGAGAGAAGGAGGGAGGGAGGGGGTGAAAGAGAGAAAGAGGGAGGGGGTGAGACACACAGAGAGAGAGGGAGGGGGTGAGACACAGAGAGAGAGGGAGAGAGGGGTGAGACAGAGAGAGGAGTGGGTGAGAGAGAGAGGAGTGGGTGAGACAGAGAGAGAGGGAGTGAGGGGGTGAGGGAGGGGATAAGACAATTTTGTGCACATTGCTTGTTGCTGTGTAAAAACGTTTTTAGTGGTGTATATTACATATAAGTGGTGTACATAAGCATACTGTTTGTACTTAAAATGTATAGATGCACCGATCGATCGGCCTCTGACCGGAAATGGACGATTTTCAGCTGATCGGCCTCAATCGGTGACTTGATCCCGATCACTCCACATAGCCGATTCTGTGCGCCGGTTGACAACCAAAATGTTGAGACTAATATTCCACCGGATGGTGATCTCATAACTGTGGATGAATTTCACAGTTTCTCAGCGTACAGCACTGTAGAACAATCAGAACAGCGTAAGCGAACTGAAAGTCCAACTGCGCATTTTGTTTTTGTTTCTCATTGCATGTAGGTCAACTTAAACGTCCTCATTTTTTCAGATGAATGTATTGCAGTATCTCCAAAGGAAGAGTAAAGATACACAGGAGGAGCTCAGAGTCAGGTAGCTAGCATGTTATTTACAAATGTTCGCTAGCTTTAGAGATTAAGTTGTCACCCACTCATTCCTCAAAGAGGAGTAAAATGTTGTTCCTTTTCAAACGTTAAGGATCGCGATTTGTTCCATATTTAAGCTGTGTTCACACTGACAATAGAGTATGTGCTGAATTGGCATAGGTATGCATTGATGGTTTGATGTAGGCGTGTTCGCAGTTTGCCTAGCCAGCTACGTTTCATATTGAAAATTAGTCAACGCAACTTTAGATTGTAAAATTTTAAATGCATGCATTTGAGAACATGAATGTTGTGTATAGCTAAGGTCACAGTTATGATATAAATGAATCCTGTTCATTTTCACTAGACTGTACTATCCTATAATGGTGCATCTACCGTAGCTAGCCTCATAGGCTTAATGAGGTAAATTAAAATTTTAGCTAACCGGTCATATCCTATAGCTAGCTAGCCTCATTCTTTGTGAGGTGCACATATTTCATTATTTAAAAAACGTGCACACATTGACAATGTGCCAGGTCAATGCTTGCCATGAGCTGTATAGACTTTGTTCTGAATATCTCGAACAGCTTCGCTGAATGCTCACAGCAGCATCCATCTTGTTTAAAAAAACGGAAAGCCTACCCAATAAATTCCAGGTCCTGCTCTAAACTGTCCCCTGGCTTGCTGACGCATTAGTGCGTTAGAGAGCACTCCACCAAAAGTCCAACTAAAATTAAGGAGGACGATCTTTGATTGTGCTGCTGACAATGAAGATTTGCCCTACTAGAATAGGAAAATATTTAATGAACCATTTCCAAGATTCATGTGTGGTGTATGACTTTTTAATTGGGGAACCCACCCTAAGGAATATATTCTCACTGTTCAAGCCCTTAGCTAGGGCTATATATGTTCTCTTTCAATTATATTAGGCAGTTAAGGTAAAAATAGTAATGTTGTGAATAATTCTGCAAAACCGACTGCCCATTGGCCTACTGGAGGGTCAATAAGCATCGTTTCCCTGCACTTGCTCCACTTGCCCGTGCCTACCCCTCTGCCCCGTGTACAAGCGTTGGCAGTGAGCGATTGTTTAGCTTGGCTGGACATGTGATAGATGAGAGAAGAAACCGTCTAGCTGGTAACAAGGCAGAGATGCTCCTGTTCATCAAGAAAACATGCAATTAATGTTAGGCCTTAGCCTTAGGCAATAGGATTTATTATTCCTGTTAACAAACAACCTAAAACTGCCTTATTCATTTATATTTGCACATGTTTGGAATTAGGTTAGCAGAATACAAATAAATACTGTACTTCATTTTAGTTGGAGCTTTGTAAAATAAAAAGAAAGAAGAAATTTTAAATGTTAAAAAACAAATGTAGGCTATATTTTATATATAGGCTATATTTTATTTATTTTAATTTGTATTTTGATGTTGCACCTGTTTTCTTTTGGAAAAGTAAATGTGCATAGTAGCTAGCTGTGCACTGGATTCTCTTTTATTCATCATTGAATTTAATTTGCACAAAAAAAGAAAAGCTCTGTCCAGTAACCTGGAACACTTTTTTTTATTTTGAAATGTGTTTTAGTGAGACCTACCTCATGCTTCTGACCTACCTCAGAATTGTCAATCTTAATTTTCTATTAAAGCAAAGTTACAAAAATGTTTGTGTAAGTTGTCAATTATTGTTTTTAGGAAAAAAAAACGGAATCGGCCAAAATCGGTATCGGCAGGTCAGACTAATCAAAAATTGGAAATCGGAATCGGCCAAGAAAATCGCAATCGGTGCATCTCTATTAAAATGTTTAATGTTTGTATATGTACAACTTGGGCAGTATATTCAAATATGTTAAAATGTCATGCCAATAAAGAATTTTGAACTGAATAGAATTGAGGACAGTAATGAGGGAGGGAGGGGGTGAGGCAGAGAGAAAGGGGGAGGGAGGCAGTGAGACACAGAGGGAGGGAGGGAGGGAGGAGGGGAAGGGGCACTCACGATTGTGACTGGGCACACAGGCCCGCTGGTCGGGGGCCAGGCTGTAGCCGTTGCCACAGTGGCAGAGGAAGCTGCCTGCCGTATTCTCACAGTGCTGCTCACACACTGTGCCGTTGGACTCCTCACACTCGTTCACATCTACAACAACCAGACACAAATCACACAGGGATCGCTGTCTGATACCCGTTTAAGATAGAAGACCATCACTGCTGACTGGATGACTGGCTCAAAGAGTAGAAAGATGGTGCCGACTGGACAAGAGAACAGGAACACGCTCATTGGGTGAGAGGCAGATGATGGGGACAGCTTATTGGGTGTAATCAGAAAGGCAGTGCTGATTGGGTGAGAAGGCAGATAAACTGGGTAATGTGTTTCTGTAAAACGCCGGGGGAAGGGGGGAACAGTGGACTGACCGAGACAGTACGGGTGCTGGTGGCTGCGATGGCGCTCCCTGTCGAAGCGGAACCCGGGGTAGCAGGTGCAGACGACCCGTCCAAAGTTATCAGTGCACTGCTGCTCGCAGGGAGAGCCCTCACACACGTCCACGCCTGCAACAAAAAGGTGATAACAACACACACACAAGCACACACAATGGGCCTCATTTATCAAGTAACATACGAACAAAATTTCTCGTAATTCCATTCATACCAACATTTACACATGAATTGGGATTTATCAACGTTTTTGGGAGTCCAACTTGTTCGGACGTGCAAAGGAAATGTACAAAAACGTGAGACCACACGCAGAATGTGTGTAAACTCTGCAGTTCGTCTTTTAACTCGAATCTTTCACTTTTATTGATGAAATTGGTCATTAAATAGGCTTCTTTGTCTATGTATTTTTAGAGCCAAACTGGTGTCAAACAGGCCTTTTTCAATCTGCCCAGCCTTCCTAATACGATCGGTGCCATAGACTGTACCCATGTGTGCATTAAAGCTCCATTCACCGACACCGTTGCCTATTATTCCCCTTCTGGAATAATACCGGACAGCGACACCTCATCGCTCACGGCATCGATGCGCTCCTCCGTTTGGGAGTTTATCTGTTGTTCCTTGGCCTCCTTCAGTAGCTTACATTTTTTGCCTGCATGCGGTTATTAATTTTTTCGTATCTAGTTTCATATCAAACCATTGTTTGACTTGGTGCACATTTCTTTCAACAGATGAAACGCTATTAACTTGTCTTGTGACTTCTTGCCCAATTTGGACCTTTTGTAGAGCAGAAACCCCACTGCTTCTGCTACAAAATAATAAATTTTTGTTCTGTTGTACAGTATCTAGTATTACCTCCACCTGAGAAATTCTTCTTCTTCTGCCTCTTTCCTGCTTTGCCATATATAGTATTTCGGAAGGGGTCCATAATGCTAATTAAGGGACCGTGAACATGCTTCCAATTTACGACTGTTTGGGATTTATCAACATACGCACAGGATACGATTGAAACAAAGTGCCTCCGAACGTTTAAAACGGGGAAACTTACGTGCATATTTACGAAATTATTGATAAATGAGGCCCAATGAGTAAACACATCTTCCCTGCAAAATCACATCAAGCAATATCAAATATTTTGAATTCCCAAACCATGATTTTATGACTAATTTCAAATTTAATTTGAATACCCTTTGTAGCTTTATAGTTTAAATGACATTCGCTGGTACACTTGATTTCAGTGGTGTTTGTTTTGTTATTATGTGTGCTACTGCCCTCGTGTGGTCAACGTTATTTATTACAAAACATAAACAGAAGTTTTTGAAATTGAAAGAGGACATCAATGTTATGTTCAATCCTGCACATGAAATAAACACACAAGTTATGCAGCATGCAGTGCTTGTGATTTCACATTTAATTAAATCTCAGCTGCTCAGACTCTCTGTGCTTATTTCATCTCAGGTAACTCTAGAGGAATGAAGGGAGCAGGTGTATTGTTTGTTTACCTACTTTCTGGTATACACTGGCCCATCACAAACCTGTGACCCTCACAGCAACGCCTCCTGAAACAGACACAAGCCTCATTAGCAGAGAAACCGGACTGACCCAATCAAAGCACAAGACTGGATTGGATTCCTTCCAATCAGGATTGAGTAAGCCACACTGGCAGAGTGAATACAAAAAATCAATCAATCAATAAAACTCAGAGACAATTGTTCTTGCTCGGTGGCCTTGGCACACAGAAGAAGATACTAGAGCATGCGCTCTGCATGAAATATATCTGGCGAACTGGGCTCAGACTGGAACTGATTAAGACTTAAGTCTGTCACTGGTCTGTGCTGTGGAGGAGGGGGTTGTAGTGCTGCTGTTGTTTGTGTGGTTCAGGACATGGCCCGCCTCTCTCCACATGAAACACACCTCCTTCTGCCACCTCCCTTTGAGGGAGGACAGTCTGGCTTCTGTGCAAACGGTGACGAGACAGAGAGCAATCCCGGCTTCGTGAACTGTCAGCGCCAAGAGAAGGACCTAAGGGGCCTCCGATAGTGTAGTGGTCTAACAAACCCTGTATTGGCTGGTCCTTCACTAGTGTGAGCTGCCTATCATGGTCACGGTTCGAAACCCGACTGTACCGGACTGGCCCTGGTGGGGAGTCCCGATCCGGGGCGGCATTTGGCTGTCCGCCCCAGGGGAAGGGGGAGGGAGAGGTGGCACAAATTTGCTGAGAATTGTGTTAAAGGCCTCAGTATACTTCAAACAAAATCAAATTTGGCGTGTTCACACAGGCTGTCGAACTGCTGTCGAATATGGCATTGTGACCAAATGTCAGTATACTCACTGAGATTTGAGGTCTGTTCGTTTAATGACGCTCCACGCCAGATGGGGAGCTTGCTAGTCGCTAGACTACGGTGAAATCCAAAACAAAGCAAACATCGAGCTAGCTCATTTGCAAACACCCGAGGCAGGTAGCCAGCGACACGTCCTTCTACCGTCTCCCTATAACGATTACGCTGCACTGAACCCTCGGCACAACAGACAACCCTTTCCCCCAGCTATGCAACTTGCTAGCCATCTAAACATTAAGTACACCTAAAGATAGTGGTTCCATTTTTTGAATTGGTTAGGAAAAGTAAGCAAAATTACTAGATATGTGCTACTCTGCAATGTCAAAGACTTTACAGCCACCTGCTATTTTCATATCTAAACATAGCCAACACTAAATTTTGTGAACTGTATCATCAACTAGCAGTGAATGTAACTAACTGATATAACGGGCTATCTAGCTCATAATATAAATAGAAACATGAGCTATAAGTGACAACACTCAGCAAGTATGTTCACATACTGTATCTCTAAAGACACACACTATGAAGCACATGACAATGAAAGATGAAAGTTTGTATCCAAATCTGTATTCAGCCAGGCAGCACTTAATTTTAGCAACAAATGTAACAGAATTGTTTCAACAAATGTAACAGAAGCGGCGCTCCCACTTCTAAAAATAGGAGTTTGATTTTGGTCACGCAGAAAAATGAATTCTGTTGCTTATTTGAAAAATGAAAATGAAATAATCTCTGCAGTTGCAGCATAGATAATTAGGAACGTCAAGGAAAGAGTTGATCGTGGCATTTACACTGCTGTAATAATTATAATTTTAAAATCACAACGCCAATTGGCGTTGGCGATGGCCCTTCTAGTGTTAACAATAATACAGCCACGACTGTCACCAAAATACATCACCAGATATCACATAGGCCTATCTATGGGCCAGCCAGATGAATGGCTAGCTAGCCACAGAACAGAACAGGTGCGATAATAACAAATATTGCATAACCCTCATTAGTGCACTGACAGGAATACAACCACAAATTAAATAAGCAAATAGCCTAGAGTTTGTCACAATTCAGAACTCCTTGCCTCGCTCACAGAGGCTGTAGTCAACCATGCCACGGCGGGCCCCAGAGAAGCATCACAAATTAAACAACCAATATACAACAGCTTACAATTTGTCACAGAACTCCCTGCCTCACCCACAGAGGCTGCCATCATAACCATGCCACAGCGGGCCCCAGAGTACATTTAAAAAATGAACCCGTATAGGACTACCTATATACAGTCCCGGCCAAAAGTTTTGTCGCACGAGTGAACAAAAGTGACAATTGCTAATTACCCAACTCTTAATTAGCTAATAAAGTTAGGAAACAACACAAATTAATCATAAGTGTCTAAAGTTTATTTAGATACCATCAAAACATAAATTTCATAGATGCTTATAAGGTTTATAGCTTGATAATGATCAACAGGCCAGTTTTGGCCGGACAAAAGTCTTGTCGCAATGGCCATTTCTAGGCCACAGTGAATAAGGAAGAAACAAACAAGGGGCTTGATTAGTCAGATGTAGGTAACTTTGAGCTATAAAAGCAGAAATTTGACAGCTTAAGCCATCAGTTCATGCTCAACATTGCTTCTGTCAACATGCCCAAGATCAAACCAGAAACCAAATTGCTGATCATCAAGAATCTCAAGTCCAAGTCTCCTGCTGAAGTTGCAGACATCTTCAATGTGTCTAAATGGCAGGTGGAGAGGATTCGCAAGCGCTACCAAGAGACTGGCGACGTCCATGACAGACCCAGGTCAGGCAGACCGCACAAGACAACTGCTCGAGACGACAGCTTGCTGGTCCGACTGTCAAAAGCCAGCCCCATGTCAACCGCCTCACAGCTCCAGGAGGAGTGGACGCCAGCTCGCTTGCTCGCAATGGTCTCCACGGTCGTATTGCTGCCCAGAAACCAGCGCTAAACAAGAGACAGCTAAGAAATCATGTTGCGTACGCCAAGGCCCATAGCCTGACAGAAGGTTGGACAGGCGAAAAATAGATTTTTCAGATGAATCATCAGTTGAGCTCCATCCCAAGCGCCGCCAATATTGTCGACGACCCTCTGGGGCCCGTCTGGATCCACGGTTCACCCAGAAGACAGTCAACTTTGGAGGTGGAAAGATTATGGTTTGGGGTTACATCCAATACGGAGGTGCCAAGGAGATCTGTAAGGTGGATGGTAACATTGACAGTGCCAAATATCAACAGATTCTTGCCTCCCAGTACATTCCCAACTACAAAAGGGGTCAGGTTTTTCAACAGGCCACTGTTTTCAGGTTCCACTATGAAGTTTCTCAGGGGGAAGAAGATCAGGGATGGCCAGCACAGTCTCCAGATATGAATATTATTGAGCATATCTGGGGAAGAATGAAGGAGGAAGCTTGGAGGACCAAGCCAAAGAACTTGGAGGAGCTTTGGGATGCCTGCAAGGTGGCCTTCCATGCCATCCCCGACGACTTCATCAACAAGCTCTATGACTCTCTGCTAAACCGGATGGCAACTGTTCTGCAGGCCAAAGGAACCCATACAAGATATTAATTTCTTAATTTATAGTCCATGATGAAATACTAGACTGATTTTTCATTTGTTATTTTATTTACTTTTTGAAAAAGATACAATTTCTTGATTATAATTTGATTTGCGACAAGACTTTTGTCCAGGTAGAAACTGGCTTGTTCATCATTATCAAGCAATAAACCTTATAAGCATCTATGAAATTTTTGTTTTGATGGTATCTAAATAAACTTTAGACACTTATGATTAATTTGTGTTGTTTCCTAACTTTATTCGCTAATTAAGAGTTGGGTAATTATCCCAATTATTAATGATAATGTCGTCATACTCCAACTTGTCTGAGTTCTCTTTCAAAAGATGGAAGTGTCAAATTGTTCAAGCGTCCAGTCAACATCGATGATCTCAGGCGTGTCTTGATCCGGTTTGTTACGGAGAAAAGTCTCAACACTGCAGGACGTTAATGGGAGTGTTATGATGGCCCTTAATAGACAGTTAATATTGGGGAAGATGTCTTCAGGGCAGCTATCGAGTACTTTGATTAGTGAAGGTAAGTTCTGTCCTCTGTCAATTTTGCCTCTGATGTGTGATGTGAAAACGGTGAATTTAGCATCACCGATTGCAAGGCCATATAAATCGCATGGCGCTTTCAACAGGTCTTTCATGCCAAAAGTGGCGGATCTCGGTAAGAAGGAAGCCGAAGCTTGCATGATGCCATAAATGTCCTGTTTAAATCGGCAGTTCAATTTGGCTATCTGCCTGTCTAGAACACAGTTCCACAGTGCCCTTAAATCGTCATTACTTTTGATAGCGGACGCTTTCCCCAATGTTGTGGTGACGACAGAGTCATAGAACTTTGTAGGCAGCTTTTGCACATGAGAGGCAGTGATGTCCCAGCATACTATCTCATGCTTTTCCATCAACTCCTCCGTCAATCTGAGCACAGAGTCAAAGTCACCATTTGAATCATCCCGGAATGTCGCATAAGTAGCTTTCAGTGTTTCAATCAAAGAGGTACAGTCTGTTACACACAGTGTTGAGCTCTGCAACCCCTTCGTGGCAAAATCACTGTCCTCAAAGAGTTAGCAAAATGTATTTGTCACACGCCGCGTGACAAACCCTGAATGGGAACAGAACAGCCAGGAGACACGGAGTGGAGTTTGTCGGTCTACGGACCCGATTTTATTTATTTGTTTTTCTGTCTCTCCCCCCCAGACATGGGAGAGAGACAGTGGGAGTAGCAGGTTAACATATAACAAAGACGAACACAAACACAGACACAAAATCTTCACCCTACTCGCCGCGAAGCTTTCGGGTAAAAACAACAAATGAAAATAACAAGTTAAAGTAACCAAACTTACGGGACACCGCGCCTCTTCCTCCAGAGTTCCCCTGGAACCTCCTCAGGCACACACATATCCAGTGACCTTTCAAGTGCTTCCCACCCATTCATACTGAGACACTTTTCCAGTTCGAGTTCTCTTACGCATTCATTCCAGAGACACTCGCCACTCCCAGGATGTGAGAGTGCTGGCAATCGGCTCTCAAGATACTTCACTCTTCCGGTGAGTTCTTGGGCTTGCTCAGACACTCTCCACTGTCGAGTGCGAGCTCTTTTCCACTAAAACCGAGGGCGAGAGGCGGACCCTCTTCCAGGGCACCCTCCCGCTCCTCCATAATCACACCCGGGAGAGAGGCGGACACCTAAAGCGCACCCCTCTCCCTCTTCCTCACTCACACAGTAAGCACTCTACTCAGTCACTTTCGACAAACGCACACAAAACTCCACAACATTAAACATCCAACATTCAACATCAAACATTCCACATAAAACGTGCACGCGCACTCACACACACATCAAGACAAGACTGACTGACTCCCCACTCGCCCCACCTGCTCTTAAATAGGCTTAGTTTCTGCCTGGCTCAGGTGGGACTCGTGAGGCAATCACCCAATCACAATCACAACTCACATTCTCACCCAGACACCCAATCAGCCAATTGACTTCTATATCAATTGACTGATTGACACCAATTAAATGATCAAATAATAATTAAACCAATTAAGGCCTTTGGAGCTCCCTTCCGGGCGACAGTTCACTCTCACACCCTGGGAGAGTGCCAAACCTGCCCCCGGAAAGTCTCACTGCTCCAAAGGCCTCTACCACATGGAACAAGACAGGCAACCATGCCACTCCCATGTGGCCGAGACCGACGTCCTCCACAGTATTAAGCATGAAAATGATTTTTTTTGTTTGTATCTGTTGTAATAGCTGTTCTGCATCCATTCTAGTTTGTCCACTTGATTCGGCGTATTCAGCTAGCGCCTCCAGTAATACATCTAGCAACTCTAATATTTTATGCACCGACCCTGATTTTGAGCTCCATCTCGTCTCGCACGATCATTCCAGCTCCATACACTGACGGTTTGGGTGCATTTCCTTTTGTAGCTCCATGAACCGAGTGTGCCTCTGGGCCCCAGTGAAGAAGTTGTGTATATAGTTCACAGTGTCAAAAAAAGTGCTAACATGCCCAGACACTTTTGCAGCAGTGCAAAGCACTAAGTTAAGCCGGTGAGAATTGCAGTGTACATACACGGCTTTCGGAAATGTTTCTTTCAGGAGAACCTGAACCCCTCCCTTGTGCCCTGACATGACCGATGCACCATTGAAGCAGAACCCGACGCAGAGAGAAGGATCCAACCCGAGTGGTTCAAGGACCTCGAGGATCTTTTGTGATATTGCTTGAGCAGACAATTCTGCAGTTTCAACAAAGCCTACTGCTCGTTCTTTGATTACCCCCCATGAATGAATCGGATGCAGACCGCAACTAGCTCTCGTTTTGATATATCTTTATACTCGTCTGCAAGTATTGCAAAATATGCGCATTGTTCATGCAGTTCAGCCTTTATCTTTCGAAGTAGCAGTGAGGCTGCAGCCTCAAGCACCTTAATGTGGTGGCTCATGAGTGTGGCATTTCGTGGGAGTTCCTTCAGTCTATTTTCAATTTCTGGATCATACTTTGACATGAATTTGAATAGCTCCAAGAAATTCCCTTTATTGAGCGCTTCCTCCATTTCTCCATGGCCTCTAAGTGGAATTTCAAGCTTGGCACACAACATAGCAATGTCCGACACAACTTTAACGTGTTGCCTGTTTCGCTCTACAAATGAAATAGAATCACCCTGCAGCTGATTTAACACTGTCCCACCATGGCTTTGCGGTCCATGGCTTTACCTGTACGTCTCCAACTTCATAAGCAAAATAGCATGCGGCTTGCTAGACTCATGTTTCTTGCATGCCTGCCGGAGACGTTTCCAATTTTTTTAGCCATCTCTTATAAAAGTGAACTCGGTGTGCATCTCGGGGAAATGTCTACATGTTCCTCCATGGCTGACAGATCCGAAGGTTAGATACCGGTTAGTTCAGAAGCCGGTGGAAGTGAAGGTCCCTTCAGGAGTGGAGGGGGCTGTGGAGCCTGCATGTCCACGTTAGCATGCAGGCCAGCATGACACTCATGGGATGTCATTGCTGTGGCCATTTCTCCTTCATTGCCAGGGCCAGCAAACGTCTCACAACGATTCTGCGAGTGCGATTCCTCCTCGTTGGACAAGTCCTGGTCCAAACTTTTTTCATCTTCCACTTCCAGACGTGTTTTTTTAAGAAATGTGCCATAGTTGGCTCATACTAGGCTGCTACTGTACATGAAACTCTTCTGCTATGAAAGTGCCGTGTCATCACATAGTAACGAACATAGCAACAGGTCAATGGAGACAAACAATCACATCCAGCGCTGTCTCCAGTTTGTTTCAATGGCATCTACACACTTTTTAGAGATTATTAATACATAATTCTAACGATTCCCCAAAACAATTCACATTTAAGGTAATTATGAATCTGAATAGGTGGGCAAGCTGTCAATCTGGGCAGGCCTAGGCCCACCCATAGATCCGCAACTGCCTGCTACCACCAATGCTTCTGAGGATGGCTGTGCTTTGCAGTCTGGCCCAAAAAGGTGACCAATCGCGCTGAGGCGTTTTTGTTATTTGTTCATTTGTGTTTGTGTTTTATGCGTTATTTGTGGTCTTTTAGTGAATAGTGACTGGCAGTAAAGCTGATCTATGTTCATCCGTCTTCCTGGTCACATGACTGCTATGTCAATTATGCTGGCCGTCAGTTATACTCCCATCGCACGTGACAACAAGCACATTTCACGATATGAGAGTTGCCACTTTAAACAGTCTCAGCAAACACGCTTTCATTCATGAGAGATAATACGCACATACGTTTGTACCGTGAAAGTATTGTAGCGATCCGGAGAGGGTCGCTCCTCATTAACATGTGTGCGCGGGGCATTGTGGGGGAATGCTAGTGTTCTGTTGAGCGTCTCCCCCGGGTTAAATGCTAAACTGTTATGTTAGTGTTTTATGTGTGTATTTGAAAACTGTGTTATTGTGTTAGCTAGCTGGTCACGGTGAGTTAATGTTGAAACCACCACGGCCAGTACGCCTAGTGTAAATGATGCAGTCCCTTGCGTTTCAATCATCAAGGGACTGTACAGTAAACCAAGTGTGAAGAAGACGGTTACTTCCTGATAATTACGACATCTATGGAAGGTCTTTTTTTTAATGGTCAATCGTGTCCTTTTAAGGACGCGTTTGATCAGCAAAGGGTTCTTTTTGGGCATCCTCCGTAGTTGTGCAGTGTATGGAACATGGAGGTTTGCCACCGATATTATCCATAGCTGTGCGGTGTATGGAGCATGGATAATTATTGCTTCTTTTAATAAAGTGGCTACTCGCGTGGTCATTTTTGCATTACTACTGGACTCACCTCGCGCACGCTTGTTACACTGGTGTCAGGAGTGGGATGTATCGAGAAGAAGTGAGAGCCATTAGTGACAACATCCTCCGGATGCAGTGTCAGCACGAGGGAGAAATGGACCAGGCCGAGCACCCCCACTCGCGTGTGGAGATGAAGGAGTCCATCCGCTGGATGTGGTGAACACGGAAGGAAGGAGGGTCGGAGACGGGAGAAGTGTTAGCGCGCCCGGACAGGGCTAGCGCTACCCGCCCACGCCACTCCACGTTGGAGCTCAGGGGCGCTCCCACCAACCCTGCTGCCTCCCGACCCCTCGCCAAGCTGCCGAAATATGACGGAACAGCGGAGCTGACATCGTACCTCGCCCAGGTACAACTTGCACCGGAGTACAATGGATGGAGCAACACCATCACAGCTGTCCACTTAGCCCTGGCCCTGGAGGGTAGGGCCCTGCAGGTGCTGCTGGACCTTTCCCCAATGGAGCAAAGCAGTTATTGCCTCAGCGTTGACTACAGCCTTGGACCGACGTTTCAGTCGACGGGTCTTCGAAAGTCACAGCCAAGAACAGCTAGCTAAATGCACTCGTGAGGGACTTGCCGTCGATCAACAGCGACTGGCCCGCTGCACCGCACCGCCCGCCGTCGCTCAACAGCTACCGGCCCGCTGCACCGCACCGCCTGCCGTCGCTCAACAGCTACCGGCCCGCTGCACCGCACCGCCTGCCGTCGCTCAACAGCTACTGGCCCACTGCACTGCACCGCCTGCCGTCGCTCAACAGCTCTGGCCTACTGCACTGCACTGCCTCCGCCGCTCCACACATCGCCCCAGGCCCCAGGCCTCCGTCCACCAACCACACTGCACCACCGTTGCCACCACCTACCTCGTCTGCCCTGCCGACCACTGAAACGGCTCGGGCTGTCCACGACTTGTGGCAATACAGCAGCAGCGGCCTGTACCCCTCACAGCAGCAACAGCTGCAGCAGCTGCTCTGGGAGTACGCTGACAACTTCGCCGCCAGGGATGAGGACTGCAAGCACATGGGGCTGGTCCAACACAGCATAGACACTGGCTCTGCCCCACCCTTTCACTTGTGCCCCTATCGGCTCACCCTCGCTAAGCGCCAGGCCGCTGAGGAGCAGATCCGGAACATGGCGACCGCCGGGGTCATCGAGCCGCTGGACAGCCCGTGGGTGGCCCCCACCGTCCTTGGTGCTTCTGTGTGGACTACCGATGCCTGAATGCAGTCACCAGGAAGGACTCCTACCTGCTGCCGCGCATCGACGATGCGTTGGACCACATCAGCAGTTCCAAATGGTTCAGCTCGCTCGACCTGCGGAGCGGCTACTGGCAAGTGGAGCTGGCTCCGGACGCCCGGCCCAAAACTGCCTTCACCATCGGGCAGGGGCTATGGCAATTCCGTGTTATGCCGTTTGGGCTCTGCAACGCGCCGGCCACCTTTGAGCGGCTGATGGAGCGGGTCCTGAGCCACGTCCCCAAGCAGCACTGCATCGTCTATCTGGACGACCTCCTCGTCCATGCCGGTGACTTCGAGGGGGCCCTTTGCCACCTGCGGGAAGTTTTCGCCGCCATCCGCCAAGCCGGGCTGTGCCTGAACCCGAAGAAATGCCAGTTGTTTCGGAGGGAAACCGCATTACCAAGGCACGTAGTGAGCGCTGACTGTGTAGCCACCGACCCGGCCAAGATTGCTGCTGTCCGCGACTGGCCGCCCCCCACCAACGTCAGCGACCTGCGAAGCTTCCTGGGCCTTGCCTCCTACTACCGCAGGTATGTGCCCCGACGCAAACCGGCCCTTCATCCTTGACACGGATGCCAGCCATGTGGGCGTCGGTGCCGTCTTGCCCTCCCCTCTCCCCAGTCCAGGTCCAGGAGCAGCAGGAGCGCAACGCGGTGCTCACCCAGGTGAGGAGCTGGCTGGCGGCTGGAAAGCGGTCGGAGTGGGCGGACGTGGCTGCCCTGGACACTGAGACAAGGGCGTACCACTCTCAGTGGGCCGGCCTTGAGGCATGGGATGGCGCCCTCTATCGACCTATTGCAGCTGCTGGTGCCCCGCGCCCTCTGGACTCAAGTCCTGCAGTTAGTGCATGGAGCCAGGGGGGCGGGGCACTTCGGAAACAACAAGACCCTTCACCACCTCAGGGGGCGGTTCTACCGGCCAGGCTGCCGGCAGGACGTGGACGTATATGTCAACTGCTGTGACTCCTGCACAGCCCAGAAAGGGCCCATCCAACGGCCGCACACCCCTTTGCAGCAGTACTTGGTGGGGGCTCCGATGGAGCGAATCAGTGTGGACATCCTCGGCCCATTCCCCGTCACTGATTCCGGCAACAAGTACGTCCTTGTGGCCATGGATTATTTCACTAAGTGGCCCGAGGTGTACGCAGTGCCAGATCAGAGCGCCAGCACAACGGCAGGGAGACTGGTCGAGAAAATGTTCTGCCAAGTTACACAGTGACCAGGGGTGGAACTTCCGAGTCCCGGGTCTTTGGTGAGGTGTGTAAGCGCCTGGGAGTGCACAAGACCACGCCCAGAGCGACGGCCTGGTTGAACGATTCAGTAGAACATTAGCCACAGAACTCGCCATATTGACCAGCCAGCACCAGCGGGACTGGGACTGTCATCTGCCCCTGGTCCTGTGGGTGTACCGCACCGCCATGCAGGAGTCAAGCCACTGCACGCCGGCCAGCCTCATGTTCGGGCGAGAACTCAGGACCCCGGTGGACCTGGTGTTCGGACCCCCTCCCGAGCCTGAGGTGGAGGGTGGGCCCGAGGTTGACTACCTCCGCCGGCTGCAGGATGGCTTGAAAGTGGTCCACGATTTTACCCGCCAGGCCCAGGCCGGGTCGGGGGTAAAACAAAAGCAGGCCTACGACATCCAGTGCTGGGGCCAGGCGTTTGCACCCGGCATCCGGGTGTGGATCTTCTACCCCTCCCGGACAAAAGGGGTGTCCCCTAAGCTACGGAGCTGTTGGCGCGGACCTGGTGAGGTCCTGCAGCGACTCAGCAAAGTTGTATATCGGGTGCGCATGCCCGGCCGGGGGCTGGAGGTGGTTCTATACCAAGACCGGCTGGCCCCGTACCAACCCCTGGCACAGGCCGCTGCCGAAGCGGCAGGTGAGTCGCCCAGATCTCTTTCCCCCAGAGACTCTCGCGGTGCGCCTGGGGGAGGCCGGAGGCAAACCCCGCGGTGGCGGCGTGCGCCGCCACATTTAACTGACTATGTGCTGGACAGTGGGGTCGCCAGGGACGGCTGACCCCCTTGCAAGGGGTCTATGTAGCAATCCGGAGAGGGTCGCTCCTCATTAACATGTGTGCGCGGGGCATTGTGGAGGAACGCTAGTGTTCTGTTGAGCGTCTCTCCCGGGATAAATGCTAAACTGTTATGTTAGTCTTTTATGTTTGTGTTTGAAAACTGTGTTATTGTGTCAGCTAGCTGGTCGCGGTGAGTTAATTTTGAAACCACCGCGGCCAGTACGCCTAGTATAAATGAGGCAGTCCCTTGCGTTTCAAGGGAAGAGTGTACAGTAAACCAAGTGTGAAGAAGACGGTTACTTCCTGATAATTACGACATCTACGGAAGGCGTTTTGGTAATGGTCAATCGTGTCCTTTTAAGATACATTTTTTGATACATCACCTTGCGCACGCTCGTTACAGTATTAATGCTATAGAATAGCATAATATAGACAAAAGTGATTGTGGAATGTGGTCAACTCATCATAAAACCAATAGGCCTATTCAATAGCTGTACAGTGCTGCAGCCAAACATTGAAATGCAAATGAAAATGTTAGAAAAGGGCTACCACTCACTCAACAGAGATTTAGTTGATTTATTCAATTTTCTTATTTTTCTTATAACCCAACGAAAGAAAATCGTGGCCAACGTTTTGGCTCTCTGGCTTCCGGTGCTTCGGTTACATTGACATCATGCTTCCTTTTCAAAAACACGCAGCTGACCTTGTTCTTCAGCGCGGTTACGGTTGAAAAGCGTTTCCGGTCCATCACGGCGACCGGATCACTCTCTACAAGCCGTCTGCCTCTGAATCATGGCTGCCGATTCTCACGCAGCCAAAACCTCCTTCGTTCGCTCAAGCCTTTCAGTCCGTCCAGCGCAACTCCCAGCAACAGCTGTCTGGAAACGACAGGAAACGCATCACCACACGTTTCAAAAACCACACCACATGCTACAAGCATCAGAGATGAGAACGGGAGAGGGGGAACGTTCAGGAAACGCACGCTGGAACACTCATATGCAACAAAAATAACAGAAAAAACACTTTTCCGCTTAAAATCACAAACTTCAGTCACAGGGAATTTAGCTTGCTACCTCTCTCCGGGCTTATCCCGAGATGACAAGTTGCTTTCTATCCTTTTCCAGTGCCCGTGCAACATAACCCTAAATCACTCCGTTCAGACTTCCCCAACCTTCTGGCTCTCTGTATGAAAAAACAACCAATGACAGGGGTCGGGTCCCGTGCTGACTGATGACAGCCGAAGCGTTGCCTCATCCTGCCTGTCACTGTGGTGGTTGTGGGGGGTTGTGGTGTAGGGTTTTTGCATCGCAAGGCAAGGTGCTGGCCGAAACCTCTCTCCGCCCCTCACTCACCATTCGCCCCGTGGGGGGGTGGGGGGGTGTTAGAACCGGACAAATGGGGAACAGATGTGCCCCATCCCCCCCTCCAGCGCCCAATCTCTATGGCCCCGGCCCCCTGTGGGCCCCCTGCTGTGGGGGTCATGCAGGGACCTGCTGGACGCTCTGGGGCGACACGGTGTGGACAGTTCCCACAGCTGACCCCCTGCCCTGAACACAAACAGGGCCAGAGGGCCTGTCTCTCTGTGGGACACGCTGAGCTCAGACACCCCTTCCCCAGGAACCAGCCACGAGCTGGGCCAATGCAATATCTTACCACTTACACAAAACACTCCGTAACAACTTTCCCCAAACCGTCTACTGAAAGCCCACAATCCCCTCAATGAAGCCAACACACCTTCTGTGACCCCACGCCTTCTTAAATCAGCCTGACAAATGTTCAAATATGGAATTAAAATGTTTTTAAACACGTCAAAGGAACTGCATGTACAATATAACAATACACGTAACGAGTGATGTGTTTCATCTGACTGGTGTGAATGTCTGGTGTGAAAGTATATTATGTGGGGTCTCTGATAGCGTAGCGGTCTAACGCACCCGTATTGGCTGGTCCTTTACGAGTGTGAGCTGCCTATTATGGTCTTGATTCAAAACCCGACTATACCAGACCGGCCTTGGTGGGGAGTCCCAATCGGGGCAGCGTTTGGCTGTCTGCCCCAGGGGAAGGGGGGAGGGAGAGATGGCACGAGCTCGCCGAGGAGCGGTAGGGAAACCTCATAAACAGGGTTGGGCGAGTTCCATCTCGGAGGAGGCAAACATTGCCTCAAGGTATTAGCTTGTCCCACAGAGGCAGGTGGCGAGTTTGTGGGGGAGGGTAAAATCGAAAAGAAATAGAGGGTATCATTTGCTACCAAACTGGGAGAAAAACGGGGGTAAAATCAGAAACAAAATTTTTACATTTTAAAAAGTATATGATGTAAGATAAAGTTATTTTTATCACATGAATCTCGCTACCCTTCTCAATCCTCCTCCCATGATCTACCAATGTGTTCCAATCAGACTTTGGTCAAATGAATCTCTGAAATACTTTAGCCTTTTGGTTACCAGAAACATTCCTGTAGATTACTGACTGTTTTAATCATCGGACTAGCTTGCCATCAAAAGAGTCAGGACTCGTCAAAAAAGGATAATTTTTTAAATCATTTTAAACGTCTAGTCGTGATCGTTCTCAGGCTGGTCTAAAGTACTGATCGGGCCACATTGGCCTGGGGGCCGCTAATTGAATAGCCCCGTGTTAAACCAATCAGAACACACAGAGTATCACACGCTCCTACAATGTAAGAGCCTATTTGTGGATGTATATAAGCAGTCAGTCAGACACAGACTGACCGCGGCATGGCAGTACGCGTGTGTGTGTGTGTGTGTGTGTGTGTGTGTGTGTGTGTGTGTGTGTGTGTGTGTGTGTGTGTGCGAGTGTGTGTGTCTGCAGTCGGCGGTGCAGGAGTAATGCCCTGCGGCTCGTCAACGTCAGCCAAGGTCATTAGTGAGAGTGATCCGTGAAACACGAGGGCTGGTTAAAGGGCTCTGACCATGCGGGGGGACGTCCGTGCCTTCCTCTCAACGTCTCCTCCACCGAGAGCTTCCCCAAAGCCACACAATCATATCACATCTGTCCGTCTGGATATAACATTCCGGGAGACGTTACCAATCTGGAACACACATCCTCAACTTTCAGTATACTTAATATTTGGTCTTAATTTTAATTGATTTTTTTTTTTAACAAAATAGTTTTCAAGCCATGCGCTCCAAAATGCAATTTATTGAAATCCATGCAGGTGTGTAAAGATTTCGAAGCACAGTTCAAACAAACTAAAACCAGTCAGCGAGCAGATAGTCCAGTTGTGTCATCAAAACGGAAGTTAGGGAAACTCATGTTGAGTTTAAATAGGCAAAAGGAAAAAGGAGTTTGAATGGAACAACATGCCGCAAAATAACCAGGAAACAAGGGTTAAGGAAAACAGCCTGGTGCTTAACGAGGTGTAATATCAACAACTCAAAGCAAACCAAATACAACAAATACAACGTTGCTGTCAAACTACTCACACAAAGAAGAGACATTCAGGGGCAGGTACTTCTACACACCTGGTCTAACAATAGTCAGATTTGTCCAGCAACATTAGCCCATTTGATTTTAATCATCGCTCAACTCACTGTGTTTGTGAATAACTCAAACATTATTTTTGTACAGCACCATTTACAAACAGGTTGTCACACAACGTTTCACAATGGGAATAAAAAACCCACAGAAAAAACGAGCCAAGGATGAGGACCCAGGCTGTTATCCCTCCAGAGCATTATCCTATGAAGATGGACTGTAAAAAAGCCTCTTTGTCAGAGGAGTCACATGGGTGTGCCCTGGCTGTTTGTGTGCCTCTCTGCACAGAAAGAGGAGCACTGGAGGAGGCTGGCCTAGTTAGTGTCCGTGCGGTTCGGTTTGGGTTCACTCTCACTCACTCGCTCTCTCTTTCTCTCTCTCTCTCTGCACACTCTGCATTCACTCTCTCTCTGTGTTCACTCACCTTTCTCTCTCTCTCTCTCTCTCTGCACACTCCCAAGCCTCTTCGCTTATACAGGGGACCAGGGGACGACAGACTGACTGAACCCACGAGTGGCCCAGTTTTCAGTCTCTGGTGAATTGGTGACCAGGCGAAGGGTGGGGGCGCCAGGGTGCCCCCGGTCACCACCCACTCTGTGGTTCAAAACGGGCAGGTCAGTCAGTCAGCTGCCCACCCCCCCTCTGACTACCTGCCGAGGGACAGGGGGGCTCCCACAGGCCTGGGCCTCGGGTGTAGCTGCCAAGATCAGCAGAGCGCTGGCCGGGGAGATGGCAGACACAGCGCAGAGACGTGCCGGGCTCCGGATCACTTTACACGCCAGATTATGTACTTTAGCAGGAGTCTGTGTCCCGTGTTATTGTTTTCCATTCGCGGCGGCTGTGATTTATTTGTGCGTTAACGGCAAAGAATGTGCTACAAAGGAAGGGTGTCTGTCAGAGACCTGCGGAGCGGTACAGTCAATCAAAGCCAACCAAATAGGGACAAACGAAAGCGATGTTTTCCATAAACAAGCCCACGGCCGCGGCCAGTTAGCGGCGTTCTCCCGGACCACAGATAAGGTTTCCGCAGCCAAGGCCCCTGAAAGGGCGCGCAGAGGCAGCCCACGCCACTCTTGTGCTCAATTGATCGCGGTTGCTTTGCCTCCCTCTCTCAGCTTCCCAGAGAGCGAGGCCAAGATTCGAACGCTGTGGGCGACGGACGAAAGAGTGGAGGCGAAAGAGAGACACTGGCCGTTCAGCAACGGAGGAGGAAGAGGTCCATAACAGACTGAGGTGGCCAGTCGCCTTCCTGTGGAGCTCGGTGGCCCGGCCTCAACTGGGCTGATAGCACAGGAAGCGAATGACAGGAGGAGGTCACTGACCCCCCCCCCCAAAAACACTCAGACAAGAGAGTGACTGTGTGTTCGCGTGCGTCTGAAAACGCACGCACGTGCGTGTTTCTGTGAGTGTCTGTGTGAGGTGAGTATACATGCAATCACGGTCACATTTTTTAGAAAACTTAATTGGATTTTTAAACACATTTTAAATTCATTATAAAATCGGAATATTTCCTTAGCTGGCGTTTCGTCACTCAGGTTAAGTTACAAGCACTACACCTGGCTGATAGAACTTCAGCCACATGCTGCCCTTTGGAACGGGATTTGGGGGCATTTAGAATAAATGGATAAATCCACAGAAATGAAGGTCAGACAAAACTTTTTTTTAAACTCGCATCAGGCTACTCAACCGATGAATTCAACGGACGGGGAAAAATGAATCAACATTACTGCCAGCGAATGTGCTCGTAAAACACAGACACTAGACAACTGAACATTGAATATGTTTCCAATGTAGTATTTAATTTGAAGGACCTAGGTAACGACGAGGAACTTTAACGAGTATTGCAGAAACGTCCGCGCAAGTGGCGGGTAGACTCATACATAAATCGCACGAGCACGCAGGGAAGTAAAGAAGGGCTGGAAGGGGCATTCATCTTCGTTCCCCCCTCGGCGCGGACGTGGAGATGTTATCGGTAATGTGAGCGAGTGCGTGGAGCTGGTGTTTATTTACCCTGTCAGCGCACTTCCAGCACCGTGGACCCCAGGGGACACATCAGAGCGGCGGGGCACTGGGCCCCTAACAGAATACGCTTTCACCTCAGAGCCAGGAGCCAGCGGCCTGGCCGCGCTGCAGAAATGCCATCACCAAACGCTCTCTCACACCTCCTACAGCTACACAACAACTTCCCCTCCTGTCCTTCCTGAATATACATATATATACTGTATATAATCCAAACATTAGCATTCATCTCCATCATCCAGTTCAAAAAATAAAAAGAATCAATGATTTAAAGGTTCTTTAAAAATAAGTGAGTACTATTTGTGGACATGCCAATAATTGCATTTGAGAGAGACAAAGAAAGAGAGAGAGACATGACTTTATTTTTAAAACACTGTTTTTAAAAAGCAAACACAACAACTATAACAATGGGAAAACGCTTAATTATTCATCATCAATCTTCCTTTCATCCGCAGAACACGGGCTATGCTGTATGCTCCGCCTAGCTTTAAAGTCAGACTTATTTATCGATATAATACGCGAACTCTAATTAGACTCTGGAGCTAATCAGGAAACGTTTCATAAATCTGGTGTTTCTTTGTTGTCCATGTGGCTACTTTAGCGTGTTAAAAAGTTCCACTCTGAAACGTGATGCTCGCGAGCTTTTCACATCATGTACGAATGTGAGTTCAGCTCAGTTCAGCTGTGCCGTCAAACCTCTCGGACCACTGTGAGCCCAGTGAGCTGCGTTCATCAAACCTCTTGGATCACTGTGACCCAAGAGAAGCTGCGCTCATCGAACCTGTCGGACCGCTGTGACCCAAGAGCAGCTGCGTTCATCACCTTCACGCTCCAGTGATGCAGCGGCTTCTCAGCCTCGTGGAACAGCGCTGGCTGGGAAGGACTTCCTTTTAAGAACGTCCCAAGAGTGGGCTGGACTAAAGGCCTGACCCACAAGGCAGCGGTCCCCCCAATCACCTTCAGCACGCAAGGGTGGGTGAACCCGACAATGAACGTTCACGCCATCTGTCCGGGCGCCGATTCCCAGCACCCCTTACCCAGGAGCGAGGAGGTGGGAGTGAGAGCGAGAGAGTGGATGAGTGTGAGTGAGAGAGACAGATAGAGAGAGAGGGAAAGGGGTTCAGTGACCCTACTGAGGCCATGTTATCAGAGGAATGTGGAGTTTCTGACCCCTTTCCTAGCCCTGCCCCCACCCCTCACACCCCGGCTGACAGTCATGTGACCTGCGCTGGTGCATGCCCTGCTTCGCGTGCCACACCTGTCCCTCAGAGCTGCCCAGCCACTGTTTCAGGGGTGTCTCCAGAGGCAAGGCTGCAGAGACACAGCTCGACGGTGTCTCAGAGTACACAGGCAGGGCAAGCCCAGGCTCACGACTCACTCTCGACCATGAAGCGTCCTTGAGTGCTTCCTCAGGGAGCAGGAAGCGTGGCGAGGAGCATTCTTACCGTGGCAGAGTTTGGTTAAAGTCCACTCTAACGACTTCTCAATGCACTGGGAAAATTAAAGAGGGCAGGGTGATATTTAAAAAAATCCAGATTTTGGGCAGAAGCAGCATAAAAGTAAAAAAAAAAAAAGCAACACTGCTGACGGATTCCTTCCCTTGTTGCGTGGAGATTTATGCTGGCTGCTTCTGGCTCTGGCTCTTTAGTTGTATGGTGCACATTTCTTTCTTTCTTTTCCAGTTTGGGGGAAAAAAAGTGCTTCCATGTGCAGCCGTTTCCCTGTGCTTCAAACAACATTCTGATGACATCAAAGCCATGGATTATTATAATTTTTTTTGTTGTAAAAACGTTTGCTGCAATATTAGCAGCTACGGTTCACCCATAAACACGGACGAAAGAACTGGCATTTTAGTGATGATATTGAAACATTGTGGTTACCCTCTCGGGCCACTACGGTGCAACATTAATAATAATTCAGAAAAGATGTGAAATCATTACTGGAATTTTGGGATGAAAAGTAATACGGTATAAATCTCTAGATTTCGCTGGCTGTAGACAGGAAATGACTCGCGCAAGCCTTTCAACAACCTGGTGAGGATATGATTCAGGTGGACAGGAGGGGGGAAGGGGGGCTATGGGCTCCAGAGTGATATAGCACCCTAACTCACGACGCACCTCATCAGGGTGTTCCTGAAAGCCTCCAAGATCAACGGGTGTGCCGGCGGGAAGCCAGAGATTAACAGCGCCGCTCCGTTTAACAGCACAACCTGTGCTGGCCTCCCGCCTCCTCCAGATCAGCCCCACGGCTCAGACGTAACCATGCCGAGACAGTGATAAACCCAACGGCCCTGTAAACACGACTTATATGGCGAGCTCTCCAAGCCTGGACGTGTGTCCTTCGACGGGGGCTCCAAGTTCATCGGAACCTGCGTAGACTGCACCGAGAGACCCCCTCCCCCCCTACGAAACCCTTTTGGAACACAGTGTGGGGTGCCGTCCAAACTCCCATCAGCAGACTCAGCCCTCCCCCCGACAGGTACTAAATAACAAAGCGCAAACCCAGACATCTGTTTCCCATTGCCTAGCGCAGTGCGCGCGGCTAAATCAAACTGGCCTTCCCCATTACTGGCTCTGCGTTTCCTGACACAACTGGCTTTTGCACCGAATTTCCCAGGTTATTGATGGAGCTTAACCCTGTCAATCCCTTTCAGCCAATCAGACATGCCAGACTGTATCGAAACACCAGACATTAACATTACACGAACGGTAGCGGTTTCTTCATACGATCTTACGATGGGCTTGACTCTGTTAAAGCTGAGGTCTAAGGCTCACAGGGCTGGCCCGGCCCCACCCCCAACCACCATAAGAGCATATTTAGAACCCAGAGCAGTTAGGTTTGTGTTCCGCTGACTTCTGGGATCCTCGTCACGCCGCCACGGCACACTTCGCTTCATTCCCTCGGGAGTCTGGCCTGAATTGGAGCATTCCTCCTCTCTGTACACAGCTCCCCCTAGGGGCTGGGGGCCAGACGTGCGGAGCGTTGCCAGGTGGACGCGGCCGCTCCGCCCCGCCCCGCCTCAGAGGGGCCCATGAGAACCACGTGCTGTTCTAGTGCTGAATTTCTCAACACAGAGCCATGCCTGACCTGCAGGGCTGGATAAAACAGACCCAGTGTTAATGCCCTGGATTCATTAACATCTGGCCTTGACACTGATTGACAAGTTTTCCCTGTTGTTGAATAATAAAAAAAAAGAAACGCTTGAATTTAACTGTTGTAATGATCAAATGCTGATTGAATTTCACGGCTAATGAAGATTAGCACCGTAAATTGATCAAATCAATTGCGTTTGACAGTTGTGGCTCTCAGAAGCGGCCCCCCTTCAGGCACTGACTAACCTGCCCCCACTGGGCAATTTAACTGCTGTGATCTGCAGACAAGGGCAGCACACTGACACAGATCATCCTGAAGCCTCGTCGTGGACAGACCCATGTTCACAAGGCATCAGCGCGGTGTTGTATGATTGATGTGTGGCAGGTCCTCTCCTATGATTCCTCCTGATTCCTCCTGCTGTCCTTTCCAAGCGGTCTCCTGCAGAGAACCGGCCTGCCAGAACCGGCTTCTTCCACTTGGATCAGAAACAATTCCCTTTCCTGACCCTTTCACTCACACACAGACACGCACACACACGTATGGACACACTCACTCACATACACACACTGACCCTCACACACAAACATACACACACGCACACACTTGCGCTCACACACACACACACACACACACACACACACACACAGGCACACACACATACACACACACATGCACACACGTGCACACACGTATACACACACTGACCCTCACATACACACACTGACCCTCACACACATACACGCACAGACACACGCGCACACACTTGCGCCGCACACACACACACACACACACAGGCACACACACATGAACACACACACGTACACACCCCCTCCAAACCTTTCCTTTTCTCTGTGGTGCGTGTCACAAGCTTGCTTACAGCCGTGTTGCGCCAGTGACTGTGGACATGTGGGTCAGAGTTGGGGGAGAGGGGGGAGATAGAGAGGGGGGAGAAGGGGGAGAGCCAAATTCAATGTGTCAAACCCTGAAAAGGGAGCAAATAAAGAGAAGGCTTGGCAGGACGCGCACGGCAGCCAGCTGCTCCGACTGCGCAGAGAGCTGCAGGGGCTGTGGATTCCCACGTCTGCCAAAGAGTTTAGACAGACAGAGAGGCAGACAGACAGACAGGCAGGTCCCTGTGCTGTTCTCTGTGAGTGCACCCCTGGCTCCCTGACACCCCAAAATACAGAGCAACCCCCTCCCCGTTGCTATGATTACAACAGACTATGAGTCAGAGTGGAGTTCACACCAAACCCAGACACTCTGTCTTCCTTTCCAGTTTAATCTAAGAGTATAACAGCTGAAATTCAACACAAGTAGCCCCCCCTATCTAGGGAGCAAAGAAAAACAACAGGGCCAGTACAATATATGGCAAGAAAGGACCAGGGAATACATCTACAACCACAATGTCCGAATGACACTTGGTCCAGCTTCCTGTTTACTCACACACATGCTTCAGACTTTGAGACTGCAGGATTTAACCCAGACCTGTGAACCAGACCTGCAACTATGACCCAGATCTGTAACTGGGACCTGTGATCCAGACCTCTACCTGTGACCTGTGATCCAGACCTGTAACTGTGACCTGTGATCCAGACCTGTAACGGACCTGTAACTGACCAGTTTTTTTCAATTGCGTAAAGACCAGAGTATGTCTGTGTGAAAGGCCCTGTCATCAGGGAGTTCAGGTAAGTTCACTTCAGTCAGAAAAGCACTTTGTGTTCTAAACGATAAGCCCCCCCATCACCACAAAAACAGTAACGATTTATTTCATAAACTCGCCAAAATAAAATGATCATATGAGGACCCCCCACCCGGGAAAGGGGGGATCAACAATGCAGGCAGAGCCTTCAAAAAAAGATAGGAAAATATTTATTGGAAACAAACCTGAGAAACATCAAGAGCAAAGAGGCATTTTATCCTTTTTGCAGTCTCACAGCGGAACGTGGTGTGCAACTGCGTTTCACTTCAACGGCATGCCTGGCCCCGGTCAGTGCTGTGTGGGGGGGCGGCAACTGCACGCATCTGAACCCCCAGGGGACCTGGTTCTGCCACTGTACTACAACAACAGTTTTGACAGTCACTGGAGTGGAAACAGACTTTTTTTCATTCCTTTCTCTCTCTCCTTCTCTGCCTCTCTCTCTCCTCCTCTCCATCTCTCATCTCCCTCTCTCCCTCTCTGTCCCGACTCTCTATCTCTCCCTCTCCCTCTCCCTCTCTGCCTCGAGGGCAAACGAGGGCCATTTAAAACTGACAGATTAGCGCTTGATGAGCGCTCGAGTTTGGGAGTCCTGGGCCGCTATGACGGACTTACATCACAGTGACATCTAAACACATCCCCCAGGGCTATGGAGCTAGCTCGCATTAGTGAGGTCATCGGCTCTTCATCATGGGCGGCGGGGATGCCATTGCTGCTAATCTAAAACAGGTGACCCCCTGACCCGCGGAGGGAGAGACGGCACTGAAATAATCCAGAGAGAGAGACAGAGAGAGAAACAGAGTCAGAGAGAGAGACAGAAAGAGAAAGAGTCAGAGAGAGACAGTGAGCGAGAGAGAGAGAGAGAGATACAGAGAGAGAGAGAAACAGAGAGAGAGAGAGAAACAGAGAGAGAGAGAGAGGCAGAGAGAGAGAGAGGGGGAGAGAGACAGGTTCATACCCACTTGTTCTGTGTTATTTCAACAACTGGCCACTCCATCATTTATTTATCCGCTGCCTTATTACTGATTTCGCCCTCGGCTTACAGCCCAAGTAGCTCTCTGAGGTTTTGCAACACTCTATAATTCAAACAGGGCAGTGCGCTGTTTATCAGCGTCTCACTCTCTGGGTAATGAGCCACGCAGCGTACTTGAAAGAAATCGCAACAAACGGGGCCAAGTGGCTGTAATCTGAAGAAGAAGTTTATTGGTGTATCAGGCTCGGCGGAGCTCTTCACACGCGCAGCTGAATCCGCTTACTGCGGACCCCGTAAATAAACACCATTCTTCACGCCGTCACGAACCCCCTTTCCAATCTGGAGCCGTCGCCCCTGCTGTGACAGGACAGCCTAGTGCGGTCCATAAGAACTGGGACGGCCAATCGGTCACGGGTTTGGCTTGGCGCATCTTACACGTCAACCTTTGTCCAAATGGAAGGGAAAACAAAGAGTTTTAGTTCATTTTCCCTTTGCTTGAACTGACACCACTATTGACCGGGAGGGACAACACATGGTTCATCTATCCTGTGTGCCCATTACTGCCCATCGACACCAGCCATCGTGTGATAATCTCTGTGGTGGCACAAGGGAAGATCTGCTGACTACCAGAGCTACGCCGAGAGGAGTAGGGCCAGCTCATGTTCACAGCGACTGTAACGGTAATCCTCTATGCCTGTCATTACAACTTTCAATCTGACTTGTACATTTTACATTTACATTTTAAGAATTTAGCAGACGCTCTTATCCAGAGCGACTTACAAGATGTGCATAAATACATGGTAGGAACAATCATAGTTCGCGCAAGAGATCAGTGCAGGAATACAGGCAGTCCCCGGGTTACGAACGAGATCCGTTCTTAAGTCTGTCTTTAAGTCGAATTTGTATGTAAGTTGGAACAGGTACATACAGTTCTTATTAATCATCATTTAGTCAAATGTTTGTCTTAGTATAGTATTTATTTTACCTTTCTGTGCATATAAAACACTTAAGAAAAACTTCGAAATACAATAAAACATCTTAAACATAACATTCAGTACATAATAATACCGTAATATTAATAATAATAAATAATAATATTTATTATTAATATAAGTAATAATAAAAGTAACTATGTACATACAGTACTGTACTGTAAAAAAAACATTCAAGAAAGGCTTTGAGCCTTTTCTTGCACTAAAGAAAGGCTAATAGGCATATTACGCTGGCATGGCCAACATATTTGGGGCATGGCCTTTCACATGCTCCATTATTCTCCCTTTGTCTTTTAAAATGTTTCTGATCATTGACCGACTGTACCCTAATGCTTTCCCAATGGCTGATGGCATTTCACCTCTCTCCGATCTCTTTATTATTTCAAATTTACTTTCCATGGTGATTGTTTTCCTTTTCTTTGATGCATCACCAGCACTTGCATCGGATTTAGGCTTTGGAGGCATCGTTGTAAGGGTAAGAGAAAGAGAAAAACGGGACTGTGATCTGACTTAAAATAATGGACGGTGATCTCTGTTCCTTGAGCCGACGAATCGCTGAAACCGTGCAATGTTTTCATGAGCATCACAAAGTAGTGCTTGCGTCCATATTACGAACCATTGTATTTAACTACATTTTTTAAACATAATAGGCTTTATGGCAGTCCGTTCGTAAGTACGTGTTGTCCGTAAGCCGGACGTTCGTAACCCGGGGACTGCCTGTAGAGCGATAGAAATCATTGCAGGCAGACTTGTCAGCCCGAGACCCACACCAGTCTCCCCTGAGAAACTCGCGAGCCAGACAGAGCCACCAAGTGAGCCCCCTGTCTCTGAACTCCCATATCACGCGAAGACGAAACCCAGATTCCTGTGCATTCCTGAACAGTAAACAGAGCGTGTCGTCCGGCTATCACCCAGACCTGCGTGGGAGGTCAACCACCGCCATATCATGTGTGCACAAACCCTGCGTGACGGGGAGAGGAGAAGCGTAGGGGCAGCGTCAGCCCTGTGTTTAGGGAATGCAAGCAGGACAGAGGTGATGGGGCGGCGCCGGGATTCTTACCTGAGACAGATGCTGTTTTGCCCACCTGCCTTGAGGCATGGGTACTCAACGGTCACGATCTTGTTCTCTGGGCACTCCTCCCTTTCCAAAGGCAAGAACAGCAGGAGATCGATTAGAGGGGATTGAGAGCTGTGCCAGGTTATCTGGTCTCACACATTCCTTAACAATTCCATATTACACAGAGCCGCCATGCAGCAATGCAGG
The DNA here is from genome assembly GCA_029706075.1 of Aldrovandia affinis. Taxonomy (NCBI): domain Eukaryota; kingdom Metazoa; phylum Chordata; class Actinopteri; order Notacanthiformes; family Halosauridae; genus Aldrovandia; species Aldrovandia affinis. Next base: position 4,207,113 of record JAINUG010000043.1, on the reverse strand, counting down.
CAATCAGAAACGCAGCGTCGTGGGGCTGTAGGTGGAGTGGAAGGTTATGTCATGGTCCCCTGGGCGTCTGTCTGTCTGCGAACAGAACAGGATAACTGGAAAAAACAAAGGATGGATTTGGATGAAACTTGCTGAAATTATTGGGATTTCAATTCAAGGAAGCGGTCAGATTTTAGGGATGAGGGTTTGCGAGCCCCATTCCAATATAATTATGTGCTCCTCTTCCTCTTACCTGACAGCAGAGCCATCGGGAGATGTCCGGCCCTCCGACTCTCTGTTTACGCCTCTGGCCTCGGGGCTAGGGGGCTCTGGGTGTAAATAGTGCGCTGTAATGGTGTCTTTATAGGCAGCCAGTCTGCAGTCACAGGCCGGTGCTTTGAGTAATGGGAAAAGCTAGGTAGGGCTGGGCTTAAACTGATGTGTGTTCATTCTCTTTCATGAGCATTTCAGAGGGTGTCTGACCCCTGTGCTATAAGCTTTCATGGTTTTAAACTCTCCCACGGCTTTACTGCTCTAAACAAGACTCTGTTCCCACTGCATTTCCTCAATATTCTAATGGCAAAACTAGTTTGAGAAAATAAGAAATAATCATTTGAGAAAAATGACAAAAACAAGTTGCCCAAAACAGCTGTAGACTGAAAGCTGAGCTGCTGATTTTTTAAACAGCCTAACTTTTGCTTTTCTCCACCTCCTCCTCGGTTTCTTGGAACGGTTATCGCTTGTTCTCCATCCATATATAACTTTCTTCACTCTGAACCTGCTTTGCACATGATGTTACCACACAGCTATTCCTCAATCTGGATTTCAACACGCTGGCCAAATGAACTGCTCCCTTCAACAGATTCGCACTGACACGACCTCATTTCGGTTTTTACAGTAAATCACACCGACCTAGTCAGCAAGGAGGACCAGGCTGGGAATGTACGTTTTTGGCACGTACAGTGTCATAGTTTGGCCCCACGTCCGTATTACATGTTCGAATGGCAAGCCATAATATATGTTTCCAAGAATTGCATAAACTGAATTGGATTTGAAGTAGCCTAAAATAGAAACTCTACCGTCTATGGCGTATCCACGTTTAACTCCTCACTGAAGTTCGATATTTTAAACCCGTTTCCTCGGACCGTCCGCGCGGTTGTCATCACTACTCGCGGACGCGTTTAAATAGCGCTGGTAACTTGAGTTTTGAAACGCTCACTTACTCAACGACGAGTGTGGCTGTCTCGTCTCCTCGTGGAGCTAATGCCAGAACACCCACCGAACAAGAAAAAGCCGGCCATTGAGCATTCATAAATAAGCAGAGCAGAAGCACTCACCCAGCACGGTCCACTTCAGTCCGAGTTTTCAGAGCACTCACGGCAGAATCCCAGAGAAAAACGCAGCACATAAATGCAAAGGGCAAGAAAGTAGCACAAAAAAGCCGATCCATTCCCACTCTGCTTAACCTTTGAAGGTGGTTTGTTGTACCTGCCCTTCAAAATAGAAAAAAATGCATAACTTTATCACGTTTCACGCGTGTAATCTACGTTAACTTGTTTAAAGTTAGCAATATTAGCTGCTGTATTAAATGTAAATTTACAAGCACCTTTATCACAGTTTTAAATGTGAAGGTTCTGAGTAGGACAGCCTAGCTCGTGCTCCGCCACTATTGCGCATCGAATCAACCCCGTGGCAGACCTGAATGCGGTTCCTTTCGACCATGTGCCGCGATGAGTGCGAGTACGCTCAATAATCCCCAACGGATTTGCATTCCTGCTTTTAAGCACTGATTTCGGAGAATGAGAGAGAGAGAAAAAAAACGAAATTTGACAGCGTAAAAATACCTCCACATCGTCCTCTCGTGGACCAAATCTGCAGCCACAATTCCACTCACCTCAGCCCCCTCCCCTCCACCTCTTCCTCCCTGATCATTCGACCTCCATCAGTTGTCGGCTCCAAAGCGGTCGGCTTTCTATGTTTCGAAATAAACGGGTTTAAAAGGAAATTACGTGACTAATACGTAGCCTATATTATTTTGAGAAACATTAAATACAACTGCCAAGTTAACGCTTGAGTTATAAAGCATCCTTAGATCATAAACCATTCAACGGAAATATTGATGCTGTTAGGTCTGTATGTTATCAACATCCTAGTAGGCTACATAAAGTAGACTTCTGTTGCCCTAGACGTTTATATGAAATGATAGGCTTCAGATAAGAGCATAGACTGGGTCTAATGCTGATGGAAATGCGCGCAATTTCCCCGACGCGCTCACTTCTCAATGGGACTTTCACTCCACCTGCAACATGCGGCCATGCAGGCCTGCCAGTGCAGAGGTCTTTTACAGGCTGTGGACACATTACGTACTACACACAGGCACGGGCATAGACGGTGACACGTTGACAGTGCTTTAATGACAAAATAATTTTCTGCAAACAACTGTATTGTGCTACAGGTGTGGATTGTAATATTTCTTTATTATTATTACTATTATTTTAATGGAAACTGTTAAATACACATTTTAATATTACGCTTTAGAGCACACTATTCACTAGAACTGTGGTCATCGGTCATCGACTCTGTTTATCTGTTTATATATAACTGTTAAAAAATGTATGCTGATCCATTTAGAGCATCACTCAGACAGCACTGCAACCCAGTAATGCGACTGGGAACTGGGGACTGCGGACCCCCCCACACCCACAATATGTTTAAATAAAATAAATAAAATGTGTGGCTTTTCATTTTGTTGACCCTTTTTAAAATAACCGCATTTGAAGCCAGACTAGAGGATGCGTCTGCAGTATTTAGACACCAACCTCTCGCTCCTCCTGTTTTGCTTTGCAACGTGATACTCTCGGACCTCATTCTCTAGGTTAAGATCATTTAATATTTGACCTCAGATATAGCTGTGCTTTTTTATATCTTTGAAGAAAATTCTGTCTTCATATAGCGTCTGCGAGTGAAGGCATGAATCAGTTGATTCATCGCTGGAATGAGAAAGTGACCGGACAAGACAAAGCGCTTATCAACGGAACGTGGACAATAGAGAGCTGAAGGCAGAAAGTACACGCCAAGACATGTCGTGTTCCATAGTCTATGAGCCCTGCTCTTCCCAGTGGCTCTACTGGCTACCAGTCTATCGCAACAGATAGCTTTGCTCACCACAAACGAATCGTTCTCATAATTCCCCCCCACACTCTGGCCCAATACACGCAGAAAGTAACCGTGTCCTTGTTTTTCTCTTGTTACGTTCCCACTATAAACAATTACATACATATATAGAGACATTATTAAAGAACCACAGGGAGCAACAGTTTGAGAAATTTCAGCTTCTACTTCATTATTTTCACAACCACACATTTAAATTATTTTATGTCTTTAAAGCGTTTACCAAAGAATCAACCTCTGGTTCTGGTTTTGGTTTCGGTATTGTTTGGTTTTAGGTTTTTATTTTATATTCGCCGTTTCGTTTAAGTCTGAAGCAAATGTGTTTCCCATTGAGGGTAGCAGGCAAATAAGGTAGCGTGTTCGGTTTACTGTTAAGTGTACTGAATGATACGGATTAATCTTATTCATACGGATATGTATTTGAATATATACGGTATAATTTTTGGATTGTTGGATTATTATGGTTATACTTTTGCACATTGCGCCACATGCGCAATAGTACCTCCGTTGCTGTTGAATGAATCCAGAGCTGATTCAAAGCTGCTAACAGATGCTAAAAGAGGTATCTGGAGACACAGTTAAAAGTTTGATATTGCTTAAATGATTTTTTCTTGGCACACTAAAATGACATTACATCGTTCCCTTTTGCAGATTCCTTTAAAATGAAAACAATATTGTTCAATTTTTCCACTCAGCCAGAGCTTATAAAAAACAGTCAACATATTACGTAATGTTTGCAGTTTACGTGATAAGTGCTTGATGATGAATCCAGATTAAAACACGATCATCACGAGACCCCAGTGCCCCTATGAGGCTGGACAAATCACTGCTATCCTAAGTGGGGGTTCATTGATAAAAATAATTCCCTTTACTGACCTTTCAATATATAAATGCAGAAGATGAACTTTCCGTTCTCTTGCTCAAGAAAGCTCACCAAATTGTTGGCCAGAAAGCAAACCACATCAATGAAGACGCCTCCCACTTTCAGCTCATAAGAAATCTCCCACGACATCGTTGCAGATGAAGACAGTTCACATCGAGTGATGCTGGCCGATGAACTAGGAGGAGATGGGTTAATAGTCCTATAAACTCTTGACAGGAACAATCATCCAAGAGAGATGGGAAGACAACTCCTGTTCTGCTTTCCTTGTATGTGTATGGTGTATGGTGCATAATTATGCGTGTGTGTATGTGTGTGTGCTCATGCATTTCTCTGAGTATGCAGAATGTGTTTGTGTCTGTGTGAGTGTATGTGGTGTGCATGTGTGGTGCATGAATACGTATGTGACTATGTGTGTGTGCCTGTGTGTGTGTACACGCACATTTCTCTATGTGTGTGGGCCTGTGTGTTTGTGTGACTGTCTTGGTGTGAGGTGAGGGTGAGTGTACGTGGTGTGCACGTGTGTGGTGTGTGTGCCTGTGTGCTTGTGCGTTCGTGTGTGTGTGGTGCAGGAGACGAGAAGTGAGCAGGACAGGACAGAAACAGAACAATTGCAAATTGGATTTGACAGCATCTCAATTACGTCACAGAGCTGCACCACAAAGTGCAAGCAGTTATCTATTTGATTTATGGAACTATAACTCCCATTACATCCAGAAACATCTTGAGAATAAATATTTTAGGGGGGGGTGGGTTCTGAGAAGCAGCCACAGCACATGTTTCCCTTTCTTATTTTTACTGTTGCAGTTCCGCTGTGTTTGTTTTGTGACATCGTCGCTTGGTAACCCTGGAAAAGACCTACTTCTTCATGAAATGAGCACCTGACTCACTCCAAGCTCCATCACTGCACACAGGATAGCAAGATAGATGGTTCTCAATGGCTTTATAGCTTATTATATCCAGAGAGAATGACCTCATATAATTTCAAAATAATGAGCTACTCATTAACAGTTACCAAAAAAGGACATTTGTTTAAATGTTTTTGTTCACTTGGGGGGTGACAGATGTTTAATATTTGAAATAAACAATACAGGTAATGAGCTATATTTTAGGTTAAAAAAGACAGAAAATTATATTCTCTTATACTAAAACACTCAGAGAAAAATATTTAGTTTAACAAGTAATATCTTTTTTGCCCCCCCAAAATATATGGCACAATTACTTACACCCAATTATTTGACTTAAAATCAATTAAAATGAATCTGCATTAACATCCTACTTTTTAAAGTTCATCAATCCAATAGGGATCTGTACTGTTTTGGCTTCCCGTTTCACCGGGTATACAATGAGGGAACACACATAGAAAGTAAATACAGGGTTGTTGACCTTCAAAAATCGGGAGATAAAAACGAAAGATTCCACTTTCCATTATTAAATCAATAATTAAGAAGTTTAAAACCACTGGAACAAACCTGCCTGGTAAAGGATGCAAGTGGATCTTGGCCTCACGCACAGTGAGGCAGATGATTTAGGAGGCAAAGACATATCCAAGCACCACAGTTGGACATCTAGAAAATGTGGTTGCATCTTGGGCACACAAAGTCGCCAAATCTACCAGATGCCACCTCCATGCCAATCATCTTTTTGGAAGGGCTGCCAGAAAAAAGCCTCTGTTGAGGGACACCAACAAAAATAAGAGTCTGGAGTTTGTTAAACAACATTGGAGCTCAGATTGATACTGGGTGTTATGGTTATGGAGATTGACCTTTTTGGCCATGTGCACCAGTGGTGGGTTTGACATCAGAAGAAAGACAGTTATGTTGAAAAGAACCCATACCTACAGTGAAATATGGTGGTGGATCATTGATGTTATGAGGTCTTTGTTCATCTACTGGTCCTGGGGCTCTTGTTAAGGTCAATGGAATCATGAACTCCAGCAAGTACCAATACATTTTGGCCAAAAACCTGGTTCCTTTTGCCTGGAAGCTGAAACTTGGCCACAAATCTTTCATCAAGACAATGATCCCAAACATACCTCAAAATCAACCAAGAAATGAAAACTGACCACAGAATGATTGTGTTGCAATGGCAATCTCTGTCTCCAGAACCTGATCAAATTTTTTTGGTTTGAATGAAAGAGGGCAGTCCACAATCACAGGCCAAAGGATCTTAAAAGATTATGTATAGAGGAATGCCCAAAGACGCCCCCTGATCTCATAAAACACTATAGAAGATGACTCAGTCGTGTTATTCTTGTGAGGGGAGGATGCACAAAGAACTGAAAACTGGGGTATGAATGGACAGACAGATATCTTTGGGAAAAACTATATTACTTGTTAAACAAAATCGTTTTCTCTGAGCAATTGTATTACTATAAAATAATTTCCCTATTTTTTAACATGCAATATAGCTCATTACCTGTATTGTTTCTTTTATACAGCCTTCTTTGCTCATCTTTATCAAGGCTGCAAATAATTTGGAGGGTACTGTATATATATATATATACAGTATATATACACTACCGGTCAAAAGGTTTAGAATACCTCAATTTTTCCAGTTTTTATTGAAATTTACGCAGTTTAATGTTTCAGTGTACTCTGAAATTAAAGCATAGAACAAATAAACAATTGGAGATTTAAAAAAATCATGGAATCGTTTTGTTTAACAAAATGTAATCTACATTTTTGACTCATCAAAGTAGCCACCTTTTGCAGATATAAAAGCCAAACACACTCATGGCATTCTTTCTACAATGGAAATCAAATATTGTTTGGAAAGTTCTTCCCACCACTGTTGCAGAAGTTCTCACAAATGTGTTGCACTTGTAGGTTGCTTTGCTTTCACCCTTCTGTCCAGTTCATCCCTTCTGTCCAGGAAAGGGTTATACTGGTCTGTCTGTCTTCCTTTGTTAATTGCCTTTTGTTCGCCATTATGATAGCAATATACTACTTCCTGCAATGCAATATTGTCCAAATAATGCTTCAGAGGGTGTAGTAACATAGTCTGTTCCAACACTGCTTTTATACAGACAGAGGGTTTGTAAGTAATCAACAAAGGTTGGGACACCTGTAGGAATTGTTTGCATCAACTTACAAGGCTTAATTTACTTCCATTGCTGCAGAACAGCTGTAAGTTGTTAACTCATTACTTGTTCCCTGAAAACTGCCTTTTTTGTAACTCTAAAATGTACATTACCTTTTCGTTTTTGCTAACCTAAACTTTTTTTAACCTCTGGCATCCCAAAGATTCTCAATGGGGTTAAGGTCTGGACTCCCATGTCAGGTGATGGAAAATGATGTCTCATGCTCCTTTGGGCTGAACCAAGACTCTTTCACTGCCCCCAATTTGAGCCCGATGATGGGTGCATCACTTCTAGCATTGTCATCTTGGTTTTAATATGCCCTTAATCCAATTTGTGCCATCAGGAAAGAAAATATCCATTGATGGAAAAACCTGGCATCAGTTAGGGTTAAATAACTTGCTAAAACATATTAATCACTGCAGTTTGCTTAGTTAAATCCAGGTGGTGACTTTTTTGGGGGCCAGGCAGTGTATATATACATACCGTATATATATATATTTATACTAAAGAAAACAGAAGAATACTCAGAAAACCGGCTCGACACTGCTTGACCCCAAACCTCAACTGGACAAGATGTCCACCTTCACCCTCCCCATTGCTGATGTCTCCCCCTCTCCTCTAGCTCATAACCTGGGAGTCACCTTTGACTCTTCTCTTTCCTTCACGCACCACACCAAGAACAAAGTCAGTGTCCTTCTTTCCCCCTCAGAAACATTGCTGGAGTCAGACTCTCTCCCAGTCACCCCGAAGCTGAGAAACTTATTCACGCATTCCTCGCCACCCAGCTAGCCTGCTGCACTGCACTGCGCTACTGGCTCAACACCAGATGACTTCAAAACACCAAGTGGTTCACGGTTTTGCAGCCAGGGCTACGCGCCCACCCGATCGCCATGAATCGCACCACTCCCGTCCGTAAAGCCCTCCAATGGCATCGGCTTAAAATTGCTCCTCCCATCCTACGAACGGTCACTACCACGACCACATTCCCACCTGCCTCTCTGCGCCCCTGTCAGCTCTCCCAGCCTTGCAGGTTTTGTGGCAGGGGCCTTCCCTAGGGCCGCCCCTAAGCTGTGGAACAATCCTCCCTCAACAGATCTGATAAAGCACGCTGACAAACCCATTTATTTTGTGTGCTGTATTATTGTCATTTTATTGTCTTGTACAGTGTCCCCTCCTTATTGTATTGGTTTCTGTATATTTAGTTTCCCCATAGGGGTGTAACGGTACATGTATTCGTACTGAACCGTTCAGCAGAGGGCTGTGAACCGAATGAATGCTTTCTTGCTTTAACCACTAACGTACGTGTGGAACTTCATTCCCCCCCCAAAAGATACAACTTGCTCAAAGGGCAGGATGTTGTTCGACAGCCCACGTATGTCTATGGCATAGTATTAAAAATGTTTTTATATCTATGGTCTATGGCACACCACTGAACCAGAGAGATTAACTTCGCACAGGCCAGCTTCGTAGTCAGTAGGGCGAACGCAAATGAGCAAATAACATAATGTACCGAACCATGATTTTTGTGTACCATTACACCCCTACTTCTCTGTTTATAGAGACTTTTTTGGGAGTTTTATGAAAAGTTCTGTATAAATATGTTTTTGTTAAATATATATATATACACATACATATTCTTACATAAGTGTTTGGCTGAAGCTCCACTGTTCAAACCAGCCATTGTTTGACGATACATATAACTTTTTTTCTGCTCACACCATCTCTCTCTGATCCTTGTCGTTAAACACGGGCTTGATCCGGCGTAGAAGCAGTAAACATTTGTAGTTCACGACCCAAGAGGATTCTGAACCCAGGTCTTTTGCCAGAACCCGTGTGCTGGGGAGGCTTATAAAACAGATGCCTTGCTGTTGCACTAGCGACAGAAACCTAACCCAGAGAAGTGCTTTTTTTGTTGTTGGATATTTTATATTTGAATAATTTCCAGAACTTACCAAGATTATTATTACTTTTTTTCTGCAAGCGGAATCATGTGCAGTTTATGGGACTTTAGTTTCGTTACGCTGTTGTTCTGCCTGCAGCGCACAGCTGGGCCTCGAGGCCTTTAACTAAATGCAATGATTTATGGATGTTTCTCATCAGCAAAACATACTGAGGTTGATTGGGGGACGGAGAGCTAGGTCAGGTAATGAACACTATATCAGAGTTGGACCCGTATTGGGTGCCCAACATAAATTTGCTTGAACATTATTGTAGAGACCTCAAACTGGACATACCTGGCACATTTTTGGGTGAGGCGCTAAATGGTTGTAGACGCGGGGGAGGGTGAGATGATTTGTTCCTGTCACGCCTCCAGTCTTGTGTTGCTGCACCTTCACGGCCGTGCCCCCCCCACCACTCTGCATCTTGTTTGGATTTATTTGATGTCCGAGTCTTTTTGGAGGGGAAGAATTCCCCTGCTCCCACAGATGCATGGAGCAGCCAGCCACGGAGAACAGAGGTGAGCAGGCAGCAGGGTTCTGATATAGGTTCAGATTTCCTCTGGAGCAAAAACACTCCCGCCTGGCCTCCCGCATGGCCCAGTGGTTACAACGTCCGACACTGGCCACGGAGACCGGGGTTCAATTCCCCGTCTCGCCAGAGTCGGCTCTGGCCAGGAGCGCTACCAGAGGTGGCGATTGGCTGTCTGCCCCAGGGAGGGGGGAGGGAAGCCGACATGAGATTCGTTGCGCATAAGAGTGGCCCTGCAGTATACCGGGTTACGGTTGATACTTGGGCGAGTGCCGTCTCGGAAGAGGCGTCAGGTCGCGTGTCGCTACCGGTTGCAGGATTACGGCAGCGAACTCACATTACTAGGGGGGGGATTGACTTAAATAGCAGGTCTAATTGGCTACCAAATTGGGAGAAAATGGGGATAAAAATCTGAAATAAAAATTATTTTTAAAAAACTTTAAAGAAAAACACTCCCGCCTTGTGCTATGGACCGGGCAGGTTCAGTACAGAAAAGGCAAAGTATTGCAGAAGGAATGTGAGTGAAGAGATCGCAATCGAGGGACAGATGAACGACAGACACTTGGCTGTAGTGGCTTTGCTGTTAAAATCGTTCATAGCTGGTCATATCTATATACACAAATGACAGTAAAAACTCACAGTAATGTTGCTGAGCATTTATGAATGAGATTACAGAGATGAGTGAGTAAAGTATTCTAGAGCAGCAGTGTGTGTGTGTATGTGTGAGACTGTGTGCATGTCTGTGTTTGAAAACGTGTGCATGTGTGCTCTAAAGCATGTGTGTGTGTGCGTCATGCACAGCAGCAGCTATGTGTGGAATTCCATGCAGGATGAATCCTGAGATTAGCCACTGTTGACTGGTCTGTCTGGTCTTCATCACCACTTAGCCACTGGACACCTGACTGGTCCTGAATGGCCATCCATAGGGGCGACCTCATCACCATGGCCATGCAGGGACATCGTCTATTTCCAATTTTTTCCTTTACACAAAAGGGAAATGGAGGAGGAGAGGCGCACCAGAGCCTCAGCTGAGCCTTGTAGGGTGTGCTGACCATCAGCTTCGATGGACCCACTGTCTTCTGCCATCTTTCCCTCTGGCATATGTGTGTACCAGCATTTCAGCTTCCATACATCACTGCTAGGGATCATGTGCAGTTTCTCATTTCAAATCTAAATTTTTTCAACTAGTTTTTCCAGCAAACATAATTGCAGTAGGAAAATTAATGTGTGTGTGTATGTGTGTGTGTGTGTGTGTGTGTGTGAAACATACATATTGGTTGGCATAGATTCATGCTCAATGCTTTCCTTTTTATGTACAGTACATACAAAAACATGACTAGTTTCAGCTGTATTGTTAGGGGTGGTCAGTGACCATAAGCACACTCTCCCTCCCTCTCTCCCTTCGGCAACATTAACCTCTACTCCTCTCCACTCTGAAGTGCCCATGTTTCACCATGTGACAGCGGGCAATTAAAACTCACTCCTTTTTGGCAATCAGGCATGGTCTCATGTTCATTTCGTCAGGGGAGGCTGTGAGTGGCCTTATTGGTTGGGGAGCTGTTGTCACCCTTAGTAATGCCACACAGACGTATTCTCCCTCTCTTTGTGGGATCAGATAACTGCATGGTGCTGAGCGATCCATGGTGGAGTGGGCCCCTTGGAGAGGGCATGTTTTTACATTAACACGGGGGGGGTGGAGGACATTGAGTGGGATGCATCCTCAATCACTCAAGTCCCTGGCAGTGTTAGTGATACACTTGGCTTTTTCACATAGGAAATTCCAGCATGTTCTTCGGCTCCACGGAAAGGAAGTGCCCTCAGCCCCTTTATAAATAGCGCATTGAAAGTTGGCCTCTCGGGGCGCTCTGTTGGACAGTGTCCCAGGGACAGTGACAGTGGACCCCCCCAGGTCTCATCTTTGGCAACCTGGCTTACGCCTCCCCCTACCCCCACCCCCCCACCCCGGGGGTCGAAGCTCCAGGACACGGCCCAGCTGTGCGGAAGCCGAGAAGTCAGCTACTCCCTCTGAGGAACTGATGCAGGGAAGAGCAATAGAGCACAGATCACCACATGATACATGCGGAAAACCTTTAGTAATGGTGCATTGATATTAAATTATACAATTATTATTGATTATTAATAGAATATTAACACATATATATATACATATAATTATTGAATCGTACGCAAAAATATCCTCTCCCTCTCTTGTGGGATCAGATAACTGCATGGTGAGCGGGTGAGAAAGCAGCAGCCTGGGCCAGGAGGTGGTAAGATGGTGGAGAGTGGAACAGAGCGATGGTGAAATAGAGGAATGATACACATTAAACTGCCTGTTTTACTGGTGTTCCCTGTTTATTCACATATCACACAAATGTGCACTACTAAATGTTGGAGTCAGAGGTGAGCTTAGGGCTTTAGATGTATTGGTGGGGTAGGATAAGGAAAAGCATTTTTTGATGTCCCAGCCAAGTCTAATTTTCCTCCCTCCATCAGAGTAATCAGCTCTCATATCCCTGTCTCTCAAAGCAGTGTCATATCCTTGCCATATGACAGCATCCCTTCCCTGTCACAACAGTGAGGGACTTATCCAGTGGCCTCGCCGTGCCCCTGAAGCCCCATCATAAGACCTACTCCGGCGTGTCAAAGATCACAGCATAAATGTTCAACGTAGTACCCAACGAGCATCATGGGAAAATGAGAACAGCATGTCTCTTCCAGACCGGAAAGGCAAAGTACCAAGCGGACGCTTTGAGACTGAGCGGCTTGTCTGTGTAGCACAGATAGGTGATAACTCTTGAAAAAGGTCTGTAAGAGAACCGGGGTTGGGGGGAGGGGCATTTTGATGAAGACTCACACTTCTGAGAGGGCAATCAGGTGTTTGGCTGACCTCATAACAGGTCCACGTGCCCTGACAGCACATACTGCTCTTAGAGACAGAGCATAATGAAAAACGACTGACAGCAAATGAAGCCAGTAAATCATTCTCCTTCTATAGCTTAAGATGGGACGCAGGATAAGGAAACAAAAGGGAGCTTGAGCTCGCTGCTCGAAGGTACTATCTGATGGTGAAAATCTGTACACTGAGGATCCTGATGGCACCTTGAAATTAGGGGCACCAAAACCAGAAAAAAGGTAATACAGCGTAATTCGATTAATCCAGGGCTGGAACGTGCAGCAAATCACTAGGTGATGAGCAAAGGAACACACACACCGCAAGAGCTTTCATTGTTACAGAGCTTTCTCATACTGTCCATTCAGCATAATCACGCAAGTCTCCTGACAACAAGGCCAACGCAGCGGAAAGATGCCTGCTCCCGAACGGGCGAAACACAGCACGGAAGCACGGAAACACCGAGCCAGACCAACCCCCCCACCCACATGACCCCAACCAACCGCATGCGTCTGCAGTGCATGGGCTGCCTCCAGCATCCAGCTAACCTGCGGGGTCCAATCAAATGAGGGGGAGAACGGCTTCATCCCTCCGATCTGTTTCAAAACTCGACCTGTTTATTGTATGGCTCTTTGCAGATTTATATAGCATTTTAATTGAAAAATAAAACAAAAAATGCCCCCAAGGGGCAGCCCAAGGAAAATGGCTGCCTGGCCTTCAACACATTGGAGACATTGGAGCCAAGGAAACACTACATTTCCCAGCAGGCCTATTTAAGGGACCAGCTCCTATCACACGGCAGAGGAGTAGGGTGGCTGTTGGAGAGAGAGAGATTGACGCTGTCATGTTCGTGGAACCAACTTGAGATGATGTGTGCTTTGTGACATGGCGCATTATCCTGCTGGAAGTAGTCATTAGAAGATGGGTAGACTGTGGCCATAAAGGGATGCACATGGTCAGCAATAAGACTCAGGTAGGTTGTGGCATTTAAACAATGCTCAATTGGTATTAAGGGGCCTAATGTGTGCCAAGAAAACATTCCCCACACTATTACACCACCACAACCAGCCTGAACCATTGACACAAGGCAGGATGGATGCATGGATTCATTTTGTTTACACCAAATTCTGACCCTACCATCTGCATGTCGCAGCAGAAATCAAGATTTGTCAGAACAGGTGACATTTTTCTGTCCAGTTTTGGTGAGCCTGTGCCCACTGTAGCCTCACTTTCCTGTTCTTAGCTGACAGGAGTGGAACCCGGTGTGGTCTTCTGCTGCTGTAGCCCATCCACTTCAAGGTTCGAAGTGTTGTGTGTTCAGAGATGCTCTTCTGCATATCACTGTTGTAACGCGTGGTTATTTGAGTTACTGTCACCTTCTTGTTAGCTTGAACCAGTCAGGCCATTCTCCTCTGACCTCTCTCATTAACAAGGTGTTTACGCCCACAGAACTGCCGCTCACTGGATGTTTTTTGTTTTTCGCACCATTCTCTGTAAACTCTAGAGACTGTTGTGTGTGAAAATCTGAACACCACCCCGTCTGGCACCAACAATCATTCCACGGTCAAAGTCACTTAGATCACATTTCTTCCCCATTCAGATTTTTGGTCTGAACAACAACTGAACCTCTTGACCATGTCTGCATGCTTTTACGCATTGAGTTGCTGCTACTGATTCGATAATTGCATTAAAGAGCAGGTGTACAGGTGTACCTAATAAAGTGGCCACTGAGTGTAGTTCACTCCTTGTAATTGTATGTTTAAATCAATTTAAATCATTCACTTTGCAAATTAAGAAACATTTTGCTTTATCACCTTATCAGCTTCACGGATCTAGGACTATATTTAACTACTCACTTTTTAAATTGGGTTATTTAGACATTTTAGTAGGGTAATGGTTAAAATATTTTTTTCTCTAAGATTTACTATCACGGTATTACGTTAAGTTTATAATAGTACCATTTCATATTTTAATATCAAGGTATACCGTCATACTGAAATGTGGGGCTGCTGGACGGCCCCTCCTGTTATGACACTGTGTCCCACGGTCCATTATCAAATCCAGACTGCGGCCGTGGCAACTGTGGCCGTGGCAACTGCGGCCGGCTGATTCGTGGGGCAGACCATGATTTGCTGTGGTGTTGCCCAAGGAGGAGGGAGGGTTTTAGGGATTGTATTGCGAATTGTTAGGAAAATAAAAGAAAATTTGGGTTGAAAATTGGTTTAAAAAGAGAAAGAAATGCAGATTTGGTCATTCAATACAGCTATTTTATGGCAGAGCATCTGACCCTCAGCCAGACACACACCACGAAGGGAAACTCCATGTTTTTTCATATGGTCATGTCAGGTCTTCGAAACAAGCTCACTGGTTTGAATTCGCAAAAACAATATAATAAGTGTAAAATGATTTCTAATTCACAAACTACAGTATATATAGCATATATTTGAACATTGATTTATCCACTATTTTCTTCCCTCTACTGATTCAAGATGCCCAATCATAACTGTAGGCTTATACCAGCACCACCACTGTGATGTTACTACATTGGATGACTGTCCAGCTGGCATGATCGACCACAGGTATTACTGAAAATGAGGGGGGTTGTTAGCTGTAGTTGTTAGGGTTGTCCCCCCTTCTTGGAGATTCACTGTTGAGCGACAAGGCAGAAAATACCCTGCTGACTGAAGGCCTACCTCCCTGTGGTGTCAATTCTGGTGCAAAATGGCTGGCGTGCATCACCCAGGTGGGCGCTACACATTGGTGGTTAGTTGAGGTGAGTTTCCCCCCTTCACTGTAAAATGCTTTGAGATCATGAGATAAAAGGCGCTATAAATGCAATCCATTATAATTATTTTTATTATTATTATTATGCATCACCCCGTGGGACTGAATTTGATCTGGACTGTGGGGCGCATCAATGGAAACACATCAGCTAGACACGGCATCCAGAAGCTCTGCCACCCCCAACATTTTAAAAGAGCAGGGGAACAAAAGCAGAGCACCTGAACACCCAGATCTGTGCAGGTGAGTGTGAGGAGGACCCAGCTCTCTGCGGGTGAGTGTGAGGAGGACCCAGCTCTCTGCGGGTGAGTGTGAGGAGGACCCAGCTCTCTGCGGGTGAGTGTGAGGAGGACCCAGCTCTCTGCAGGTGAGTGTGAGGAGGACCCAGCTCTCTGCAGGTGAGTGTGAGGAGGACCCAGCTCTCTGCGGGTGAGTGTGAGGAGGACCCAGCTCTCTGCGGGTGAGTGTGAGGAGGAGACAGCTCTCTGCAGGTGAGTGTGAGGAGGACCCAGCTCTCTGCGGGTGAGTGTGAGGAGGACCCAGCTCTCTGCGGGTGAGTGTGAGGAGGAGACAGCTCTCTGCGGGTGAGTGTGAGGAGGACCCAGCTCTCTGCAGGTGAGTGTGAGGAGGACCCAGCTCTCTGCGGGTGAGTGTGAGGAGGACCCAGCTCTCTGCAGGTGAGTGTGAGGAGGAGACAGCTCTCTGCAGGTGAGTGTGAGGAGGACCCAGCTCTCTGCGGGTGAGTGTGAGGAGGAGACAGCTCTCTGTGGGTGAGTGTGAGGAGGAGACAGCTCTCTGCGGGTGAGTGTGAGGAGGAGACAGCTCTCTGCGGGTGAGTGTGAGGAGGACCCAGCTCTCTGCGGGTGAGTGTGAGGAGGACCCAGCTCTCTGCGGGTGAGTGTGAGGAGGACCCAGCTCTCTGCGGGTGAGTGTGAGGAGGAGACAGCTCTCTGCGGGTGAGTGTGAGGAGGACCCAGCTCTCTGCAGGTGAGTGTGAGGAGGACCCAGCTCTCTGCAGGTGAGTGTGAGGAGGACCCAGCTCTCTGTGGGTGAGTGTGAGGAGGACCCAGCTCTCTGCGGGTGAGTGTGAGGAGGACCCAGCTCTCTGCAGGTGAGTGTGAGGAGGACCCAGCTCTCTGTGGGTGAGTGTGAGGAGGAGACAGCTCTCTGCAGGTGAGTGTGAGGAGGACCCAGCTCTCTGCAGGTGAGTGTGAGGAGGACCAGCTCTCTGCGGGTGAGTGTGAGGAGGAGACAGCTCTCTGCGGGTGAGTGTGAGGAGGAGACAGCTCTCTGCGGGTGAGTGTGAGGAGGAGACAGCTCTCTGCGGGTGAGTGTGAGGAGGAGACAGCTCTCTGCGGGTGAGTGTGAGGAGGACCCAGCTCTCTGCAGGTGAGTGTGAGGAGGACCCAGCTCTCTGCAGGTGAGTGTGAGGAGGACCCAGCTCTCTGCAGGTGAGTGTGAGGAGGACCCAGCTCTCTGCAGAAGGACCCAGAGCACGTCACCCAAGCAATAATGCGGGATGGGCCCGAACACAGACGCCAACTGCCCAGCATCGTTACGTGAGCAGCAATAGAAAAACTAACGAGAGCAGATGACCAACCACAGTCTGTAAATGAATCGCATGGGCCTTTAAAAAGTCAGGGGTTCTTATTTGGGGGTGGGCAGCTGTCGGAGAATGGGTGAGAATGGGTGAGAGGCGGTAGTCTCAAGCCGTAAAACGGATTAGCAGTAAGCAAAAGCAGATGGCGACACAGAGCACAAGGGAACATTCCCAAACCGCTGTCCCAGCGCCACAGAATAAAAAGCGGTCTCCATTAAAGCTTGCTTTTGCTGTTTGGGTCTTTAATGGGGATCCATGAAGGATTAGAGCCAATCTTGTCAACATTAATTAATAACAAGGCTGGCATAGCATTGCTACACGAGAGAGAGAGAAAGAGAGAGCTCCCGCTGTGCCGAGCCACACTAGGGCTCAGAGACCGCATTGCAAACAGGGAGTACACTTCACATTTGTTGTATAATATGTAATGTAATGTTATTGCGTACTATATATTGTGTACATAGTATATGTAGGCCTGTAGTGTCTATTGTTTTTTGGGATGGTGTGTACTTTGCGTCTTCAAGCCATAGAGAGCCAGCGCACAAGCATTTCATTGTATTTAATACATGTGACAATAAAGTTGAACTATAACTTGAGTGCCCGAGTAGGATAAAGGGACAATCTTGACCAGGTTGCTGTGTCAGCTTCACAGGGACCTGGCGGAGTCCAAGGCCCCTGGTCTGGACCAGCAACACACACAGAGAAAGCAGGAGCAGCTCACTGTCAAGCAGGAGGGTGGGAAGAGGGATACAGGCCTGGCATCTACACTACCTTTCGAGGAGTTAAAATAAATGGCTGCACAATGTCTGATAATACTGTTCAAGGACATACACTAATATTCATAACTATGTCATTGCCTGTATTTGTCATAGTCCCGTTTCTGCACCGCATTAGCCTACTTTGAACAAACTGCAGCATTTTAAGAGTTTATTTTAACTGCCTTGTAACATTTTTATAAGTTCTATTTTATCATTTTTATGAGTCATTTTTCCTCTGTCTAATTGTTACTTTGAAAAGCGCTTTCTATCAATAAATTAAGTTTATTCATACCGGTGCCGACTGCGGCCAGGAGTTGCCCACAGAGGGGGGTTTCAGTTGGCACGGTAACTCACCCACACTCATCGCTCACCAGCGTCCCCTCTGGTTGTTCGGGCACCTACGGCCTGCCTGCGCCATTTTCTGTCAGATGATGTCACAGCCACGCGACAGGCCAACGGGAAAAGAAACCTCCTAATGTAGCAGAGTTCAAAGATGTCAATGAGCATGTGAACGTTTGCTGGAGAAGGTGCAGTCAACCCCCCTGAAGATTAATACATACATAATAATGTTCATATTAATAATAATAGAAATAGTAATAATAATAATGGATTACATTTCTATAGCACGTTTCAAGAAAACAAAAAGTGCTTGAATTGAGCACCAAGGATATTAAATAAGAAGGCAATTCATTCTCTTGGCTGGGGACCTTTGAGCCCAATTGTATATATATTTTTGGGGGGGGAATTTTGTTTCAGATTTTCCCAATTTTTCTCCCCAAATTGGAAGCCAATTATACCGTTGATTTATTTCGATTAACCCTCCCCCACGAACTTGCCGCCCGTCTCTACGGGGCAAGCTACTCACCGAGGCCGGCGATGAGTCACCTCCTTTGAGAGGAAACACACCGACCCCCTTTCTGGAGACACCCTTACGTACTTCACAGCGAATTTGTGCCAACCACCCTCCCCCCACTCTCGGGAGTGGACAGCCAAATGCTGCCCCTGATCTGGGCAAACGGCCAGGGCAGAGGCAGATTTCGAACCGCCTCTCTGATAGGCAGCTCACACTCGTACAGGACCAGCCAAATATGGGTGTGTTAGATCACTACGCTATCTGCCAGCCAATTGTATCTTTTGTAGTGCAGTGCAGCCAGTGAAGACCATGGTTCAAAGCCCACCCTACCTCCGTTACGTTCATCCTCCACATCTCGGGGGTTGAACAAGTACATGCAGTTTCAGACAAAACAGTATATGTTTGGTGTCAAAGATCATTGGCCCCTAGGGTCTCCCGGGTGGTCTAGTGGTTACAACGTTCGACGCTGGCAACTGCTACCGGGGTTTGATTCCACCGGCCTCGCCAGACACTCGCTCTGGCCGGGAGTGCCACCAGGCGGCGGCAATTGGCTGTCTGCCCCAGGGAGGGGGGAGGGAAGCCGACAGGAAGTTTGCTGCATATAGGAATGGCTCTGGAGTACTGGAGTTATGGTCAACAGCTTGGCGAGCGGAGTCTCGGAGGAGACGATACTTTGCCTTTGTCACTGCTGGTCACAGGGCTACGGCAGCGAACTCATAATACGAGGGGGGGATTGACAAATTGATTGAAAAATGGAGGGTGTAATTGGCTTAAAACGTTTTTTTTAAAGATAATTGGCCCCTTTTGACATTTTGAGATACCTATCGTTCCCACACGATAAGTGCTGCTCGGGTTTCCCCCTCACAAGCGGACGTCCTTTAAGCTTAGGGAGGTGAGGCGGAGACTGGAAGTGGAGCAAGCCGCCGTTCGCACCAATCAGAGTGCGACGCTGGCGAGGTAGTCCCCAGTTCTGACTGACTGGAGAGAAGGGAGCGCTGCTGGGAAATGAAGTTTGCCCCAGGGCGAAGTACATACAGAGCTAAGAACAGTTAATCAGAGTGCCACAAACAGGCACAATACCCAGAGGGGCGGTGTCTGTTGGGGCCGTCGAAAAGAGTTGGTCTTTTCTTTGTGCTCGGTTGCTTGCAGCAGAGCTGGCCTGTTCCTCACGTGTTTTCTCTCCCTCTCTTTCTCAGACATCTGTCCTAATTACCGTATTGTCACACACTCGCATGCCTTTCATTGTCAGTTTATTTCGTGTGTTAGATTTATTTCTTTATTTTTGCATTTCTCCTGGCAGGAGAGTAAAGTGGTGGAGCCATGGGGAAATGGAGCAATCGTCCCTCACAAAGAGCTTAGTCGGGGCTTTCAGCGATTAGTGAGGAAATCAATGCCCCCCGAGCCTCCGAGACAGATTAGTCTCTGCCAAAGAGTCTTTGCAGTGGCCCTTACAATGCGATCACTGCGAATACGACCGTAAGCAAATCATTAGGCTTTTGTGCTGAAGATACAGCTCTCTCCGTGGGGCCAGGGGCCAAAAAGGTTTAATTTGTGTCTTTTTGTCATGGATCAGCTGACACAAAGCGCTCAACCTCTGCCCGGCCTGATAAATTGGCATCCGGTGGACTGTGGACATGAAATCGTGCCGAGCAGCTCCGGACGCAGCGTAAACTGAGAAGTTTGGAAAGCTCTCGGTCCAGGGGCCCAGCGGTGACAGGACTGTATTGGTTGGGAGGGTCGTGCTGGGGGGGGCAGGACTCCAACACAATGGGGGGAGGAGCGTGGATAAATGGAAGGATCAGAGATGTGGCAGAGGGCGGGGCCACAGTGGAAGGAGAGGATGTGGGGGGGCTGAAGTGCTGTGTTCCAGTCCACACGAGAGGAGCGTGGTATGGCTGGTTGGCAGCACCCCATAACAACAGCACACTCTGCCAGTACACTTCAGCAGAAACACAACGGCAGTGCCGGTGCTCTCTGCCCAGTTCCACGTCAGACAGTATGCAGCGTGATTAGCCCAGAGGTAGGAAAGCCTACAGAGGGAGGTGAAGAGAGTTCAGAAAGTCTCCCCCCAGCCACACACACACACACACAGAGAAGCGCACACACACGTACACACACACACTGCGCTTGTGCTGTCTCACACTCACACGGCACCACTTACACTCGAAAATTATTTGCTGGGGGGGGGTTAGTGCGGGTCTGTAAATTTCAATTACCGGTGATGGATAAACTATGGCCATAAAGTGCTCTTGGCTTGTGCGCCGGTGTGTGTCCTCTGCAGGGGGCAGACCCGTACTCTGCCATCACAGAAGGCAGACCCAGAGGCACAACTCAAGGCATTCTCAGACGGCCGGTGCTCGGCCAACCATCAGAGGAAATTTGCCAAAGAAAATGGTGACAGTTTATCGATTTTCTGCATCAGGATTCCTAAAGTACTTTTCATTGGCTGGCTGCTAGGGCACTCAGTAAGCACCCCTCCCTGCAATGCGGGCAGACTGATCACCTGGTAGACTGGTGCTTTTACGGCTCAGGGATATATCCCCAAGGTCATGAAATAGCCTGGCTCACAAGGCCCAGAGTATGAGGCTGGGTGGCCCCGCCACTGTCCACTCCACATTAGTGGTTGCTACTCTGTGCCCACAGCACTTCGGAGCGGATTCTGGGATCGATGGCATCAGAAACGTGGGACCCAGACCCTTTTCGAAACACCTGTGCACCACGCCGTCTCCCAGCACCACATCCCTTAATAACACACAACACCGCAACACAATTAGACACTTTTTTTTTACTAGGCGCTAATTGGGGCCCCAGAGCGAGGCGGAAGCAGAAAGGGGAGCTTGGCGCTGGGCCACGGTCCTGCGGTGGTAAACAGGAAAACGGCGGGATGGCTTTGGGGGGGTGCTGCTTCAGAACCGGCAGCCATTGTTATGCTGCTGCCCAGAACACCCAGTCCGGAAAAATTGCTTGTCTGCCCCCCCAAAAAATCCAGTCCTCTGTAAAAATTGCCTTTCACTAACTGACAAAAAGACTGTGAATTTTCAGCTCCACCCAACAATTCTCTTCACAAACACAAAAAATACGATGCACGTTGAGCTAGCGTGGCAGAGCTATAATTCCCATGCCAAATGTGCCTTTTTCAGTTTTTATGCTTTTATTCCCCATTTTCTCTCTATTTTTTATATTAATTTTATTCTAAGACGTATTTCCGAGTAGCACTTATCTAGTAATCTTGCTTACTTTTCCTACCCAATTAGAAAAATGGAACCACTATCTTTAGGTGTATTTAATGCTTAGATGGCTAGCAAGTTGCATAGCTGGGGGAAAGGGTTGTCTGTTGTGCCGAGGGTTCAGTGCAGCGTAATCTTTACAGGGAGACGGTAAAAGGATGTGTCGATGGCTATCTGCCTTGGGTGTTTGCAAATGAGCTAGCTTGATGTTTGCTTTGTTTTGGATTTCACCATTGGTATTTATATTTCCGGTTCCGTAGTCAAGCGACTAGCAAGCTCCCCCATCTGGCGTGGAGCGCCATTAAACGACCAGACCTCAAGTCACAGCGAGTATACTGACATTTGGTCGCAACGCCGTATTCGACAGCAGTTCGACAGTCTGTGTGAACATGTCAAATTCGATTTAGTTTGAAGTATACTGAGGCCTTCATACAGGCTACTGAGTGTGCTCTTTGCTGACTGGGTGGCAGCAGTTTGCCTGCACCAGCAGATTGTGCTCTTCCGGCAGCTGGTATTGGAAAAACTGCTGCCAGTCGAACAGAGGGGTTACAGGCATGTGATTAGGCAGGCCTGCAGACTAAGACCTTTCTCCTCGACAAGTTCGCTTAGACAGTCTACACACACTGCAGCTATCGAAGCCAAATGCAGTGCTTCATTTTGGTCGCAAACCCGCCATCTTGCCTGTGTGAACACGGCAAATTCGATTTCGTTTTAGGTATATCCCCCCACTTCCATCTCTAATTTACAGGACCAGAGCCACTGTGTATCTGAGAGGGCCGGTGAATTCCCACGGTAACGGAAGCATTTACAGCTCACACCGGCAGGAAGGGCCAGTCCCTTGCTCCCAAATCCATTAATTTATTCTGCTTTGATCCAGACATATTCGAATCCAGCTCCCCGACCAAACCGTTTAAGGATTTCCTTGAAGCGCTAAATCAGATTGGGATGCAGGCCTACATGGGGGGGGGGGTGCTTTCCTGCTCATGACGGAGCGAACATTAATCATTGCTTCTCAGACCTCTCACAGAAGAAACCTTCTGCATACATCTCCCTTAAATGAAGTTAGCGTTGGCGGCGTGTTCCTTCAGAACGAGACCTCGCAGTCGGACTGAGCTCCAGATGTCGGAATTTGCGGCGGAGCAGATATGCGGAGAACTTTTCAATTGAAAGCAGGATTCGACCAGGTGAAGAAAAAAATAAAAGTAAAGGAAAAAGGAACCCATTTGTTTCGACACGACCCAAAGTATGACATTATTATAATCAAAACCACTGGTTTGTGAATGAGAAAAAAACATCAGCATCGCCTGAATTAAGAGAAACGAGCGGTCGGGTCGGGCCACGGGCAAGAGGTGCGTTGCGGGGCAGTCCGTGGAAATTAGCACAGACAGGCAACACTTTGAAGTGCTAAACAACATTCATTACAGCAATTTGCGGACTATGGACGTGACGTGTGCTTAATCAAGTTAACCTGGCCGCCTTCTCCTCAGGGAGAAACCAGCTCTCCCTGCTCACTTGGGAAACGAGCCTGCTATCATTCATTACACAGATAAATATGGAGCTCACGTGGGAAGGTTTGTTTTGAGACTGGTTGAATTGGACTTAACTCAGCCATATAATAGCCATCACAGGGGCCATGTCTCCAGCTGTTTAAAGTGTCGGTCCGTTCAGAATTTCAGCGTCATGTTTCCACAAACATCCCAAACGAGTCCACGCTTCTGCCAACAAACGCTCTACCTTTTGCAACCACAAGGGGGCAATGTTATATCTTTTTTTATTCTAACGTTAAATATATGTTACTGTACTGTATGGCAAATAGGAGAAAATGTAAAGTTAATGTCAAGTTTTTTGCCTTATATAACATAGCTTTAGACTAGCTAAAATAGCCAAGATTGCTATACAGCATCAGCCAAAGCATTCTGTAATATAATTAAAGATTAACACAGTCAATACTTCAATAGCAAGCTGCACCTTAGCACAAATACCTGAACAAAAGTGTGCCACATAATCTTGTAATATTTATACAATTCTGCAGTTTCACAAAAGTGAGATCCGAGATTTATTTTAAAAATGAGAGATTAGGGACATATAATTTACTGTAGATTTAACACAGAAGAATTTGTGACGTGCCAGAAAATGCATTTAAATACACTCATAATGCAGCCTAGTGCACGGTGCAAGTCGTTGGCAAGCACAGTGAGAAGCTATGAATGTTTTTAACATAATAAAGGGTGTGTCATATTGCCACATGATTGTTTATGTAAAAAAATAAAAACCTACCACAGGAAAACTATATATCACATAAAGGAGCATTTAAATGTTATTCAAATACACGCATTGCATACAGCTGTAATCTATTCTAAACACGATGGTAATAAGCTATGGACATGCCATATTGGCTGTTTAAAAAGCCTTTCAGAATATAGTTGTTTTAAATATTTAATCTATATTGCATGCAATATCTCACCTAAATCATCAAAAATGTTGGTGCTGCATTGTGCTCATTCTCTGAACCTTGGAAACACTATAACACACCTGCTGACCAACATTTCTGTCAGTTATGTTTTATTGAAATTCCATTTACACAGTGGCCTCCGATTCTTGTTTTTCAATTCGATTACATTGTCACGTCTTCTTCCATTTAATTATCTGAAAGACAATGATGAGTCATGCTATATTTATATTTTGAGTGAAAAATGTATTATGAATGTGACAAAGCATGACATTTAATATTGTAGCAGAGAATAACTTTTATTCAAGAATAAGTCTAGGTTCACCATCACAGTCTGTCATTATTTTGACTCGTAGTTTATTGAAAGGTCTTTAATCATACGGTTTCCATACCTATCATGAAATGAATATTTAACCAATGCCATTATGTGAAATTATGTTATGTGTATCTATGTAATATTTTACTATGATTTAATTATGATTCATATTGTAATATCGAAGACTCACATGCAAATAAACTTTGCATACTATAATATACAGTATAGTGTAAGTATAATTTCAATGTAATAGTAATACAGCATAATAATATATTGTATGAACATTACATGCTACATGCTGAGTGCTTGGTTTGTCTGTACAAAGAACAACCGAGGCAAAGAAATAAAGTAAGGACAGTGTCTGTGTGTGTGTGTTTGTGTGTGTGTCTGTCTGTCTGTGTGACTGCGTGTGTGTGTGTGTGTGTGTGTGTGCACGCCTGTGCATGCGTGTGTGTGCATCTATGTGTGTGTGTGTGTGTGTGTGTGTGTGCGGATGTGGATTTTTATAGCCTTTTTTCAGGGGAATCGTGTGGGGCATCTGAGCATTTAATTACAGTGAACTACAGCCTGCGGTATTGGAGTACAGTATGTGTGCTTCAAAGTGAATCTGATGCTCTTCTCTGCCTCTCTCAATTCATTTCCCAGTCTTTTCTATTGTGCTCCAGTGGCTGGCTGAAGGGCCTTGCCTGAGAGACCGCAGCCAGGAGAACCGTATCCAAGCCCTGTGAATGATGAGTGCCTGGCCATAGAAACGGTCAGTCATGGTCAGACTCTAACCCAGCACTTACCTAGCATTTTCCAACAACTTCACTGAGAGACAGAAAGAGAGAGAGAGAGAGAGAGAGAGAGAGAGAGAGAGAGAGAGAGAGAGAGAGAGAGAGAGAGAGAGAGAGAGAGAGAGAGAGAGAGAGAGAGAGAGAGAGAGAGAGAGAGAGAGAGAGAAAAAAACAAGACATAAAGAGAATGGGGCTATGAAAGCTGTACTGAGACAGAGCTCAAGGTACAATGCTTTTGAGGACTGCAGTCTTCGCCCTTTGCCACAGTGATCCTGGAAGTGTTCCCCCAGAGGCTCACGGACCCCACCCCACTGCCCACACCGACGGACCGTTAGAATCCTATCTGTCTGAGTAGCCCCTGGCAACAAAACAATTACTGCAAATTACCCATTTTTTTAATACCGGCCATTAGAGGCCACGCTGTCCCTCCATGCTCCAGCGGTCATACATTAGCCAGACTCACAGTAATTACACAGATTCCCAGGGCCTGGTAGCCGTGGCCGAACGCTGAGGTGATTTCAGTCCAGGGCACACTGTGACGGGCATGTTCTGGTAGCACCTCCTTGGTTTGAGGCGGATTTTCAGAAGCTGCTCCTCTCTTACCCCACTGTTTATTGGACTCCTGAGTAAAAGCTCTATCCAGGAGTGCAGGTTTTTCCCTGTTCATGTCTCACCTCATGTCACTTCCTCTATTTTCTGACACGTGAAGTCCTATAATGGGGAATTGTTATATACCGTCTTAACATGTTGGCTACCCTTTACGTAAGGTTCGGGTTCGCCACGCTAGGCATCGGGTGCCTACAAGCTACCGGTTTTCACAAGTTAAAGACGCGCCTATCCTCTGATTGGTGTATGGGGGTTGCGGAGTTGTACACGTGCTTGGGCAGCAGCGATTACGCTGGTGCGCGTGGCAAGGGTCTCGCACAACCAATGATTCCAAACGGGGAAAATGTTTGTTAAAAACAACAAAACAAAAAAAGCCACCATTTGAACCACAGTACAAGTCTGGCCGACACAGAAACCAATCTACGAAGTAACTAATTTCAGCGGACAGGATGTGGGCACCGATGCGTTGGCGCCCGCCACCGTCCGAAAAGGTCGGCTGTCACCGAGGGTTCACCCATCAAATATGCGTGGACTTGCAGCGCTGATGGCACGGCGCCACGGTCCCCGGCTAGCGGCAGAGCGAGAGGGAGGAGAACGGGGCAATCGATAGGGGCCTTCGGCACACTCATTCTTCTCTCTTTCCGTCTTTCCAAGCCTCAGAGGGAGGGAGGGAGGGAGGTGACTCATCTACTCGAGAGGAAGGGTAGCAGAGGAGGGAAAGGTTGCTCCACCAACCCCCCAAAATAGAAAGCCCGTAATGTAATTAAGAGGCGAGAGGAGAGCCAATAAATGTCAGCGGATTGTTTTTTCACGGGGAGCTCAAGGTTATCCTGCAGCCAATGTTGCGTGACTCATCTGGCTAATGCCCATTCCACGTACAGCGTGAGGAGAGTTTGGGGGGCCTCTCAATAAACAATTACTCCACCATTATACCGGTACTTCCCACCATTTAGAGCTTGAATGGAAAACTGCTAACACGAAACGCTCGCCAGAAAAGGCAAAACAACCAAACGTGCAGTAGCTAGTATTCTGCAAATACCATTATTTCCTATTTTTGCATTTCAAACTTTCACGACACACCATTAAAGTCGTAAATTCATATAAGGAACAACGCCTCTCTTGCCAGGTGAATGCTTATTGCCATCTGACTGCAGCAGTGTTGCCATGTTCGTGGTTTTCACGCCAAATAGGCCTACTCTCAAAGTGCAGTCGTAGGTCTAAAGTGTTTTATGGTTTTGAGACGGGTTTAAGGCTGGTAAATTAATCATCATATATTGAGCTATGTGAACATAAGATGAAAAATGCATGAAACCATCAACTCTAATACTTGACCCACCTATCGGCAGACTGTAAAATCGCAATAAATAATCGCTGGCATAGTGCATTAATCAGATTGGTTAGGGCCGAGTGACCTTAGCTGCAGTAAGAGCGCCAAGGAATCTTACAATTTCAATATTACAGAAGTTTTCCGTGATGGTGCAAACCAGCTCATCTTTCAAGATTTCAATTAAACAAACAGACATGTTCCATGACAGCCGTGAGAACTACACTGCTCAAATAAATTAAGGGAATACTTAATCATCACAGTATAACACCAAGTCAATTAAACTTCTGGGATATGGATCTGTCCTGTTAGGAAGCGTAAACAATTGTGAATCAATTTCACCTGCTTTGGTGCAAATGAAAGTGACAACAGGTGGACAGGAGAGGCAACAGCAAGACAACCCCCAAAAAGTAAATAGTTTTGCAGGTGGTGGCCACAGACAATTTCTCTCTCCTTATCCAGAGATTTTTCAGATTTTTCTCTAGTTTTGCATTTTGCTAGTGCCCTTGTCACTACCGCATGAGGCGCTACCTGCAGCCCATTCAGGTTGCACAGGTAGTCCAGCTCCTCCAGGATGGCACATCCATACGTGCCATCCCAAGAAGGTTTGCGGTGTCTCCCAGCACAGTCTCAAGAGCGTGGAGGAGATACCGGGAGACGGGCCATTACACGAGGAGAGCTGAACAGGGCCGTAGAAGGGCAACAACCCAGCGGCAGGACTGGTATCTGCTCCTTTGTGCGAGGAGGAACAAGAGGGGCACTGCCAGGGCCCTACAAAATAACCTCCAGTGAGCTACTCATGTGCATGTTCCTGACCAAACTGTCAGAAACAGGCTCCATGAGGGTGGCATGAGGGCCCGACGTCCTGTAGTGGGACCTGTGCTCACAGCCCAGCACCGTGCAGCTCAATTGGCATTTGCCAGAGAACACCAGAATTGGCAGGTTCGCCATTGGCGCCCCGTTCTCTTCACAGATGAGAGCAGGTTCACACTGAGCACGTGACAGATGTGAAAGAGTCTGGAGATGCCGTGGCGAACGTTATGCTGCCTGCAACATCATCCAGCATGACCAGTTTGGTGGTGGGTCAGTGATGGTCTGGGGAGGCATATCCTTGGAGGGCCGCACAAACCTCCATGTGCTAGCCAACGGTACCC
The DNA here is from genome assembly GCA_029706075.1 of Aldrovandia affinis. Classification (NCBI taxonomy): domain Eukaryota; kingdom Metazoa; phylum Chordata; class Actinopteri; order Notacanthiformes; family Halosauridae; genus Aldrovandia; species Aldrovandia affinis. Next base: position 4,178,798 of record JAINUG010000043.1, on the reverse strand, counting down.
TGACTGCTGTTAGGTACCTGGATGAAATCCTCAGACCCATTGTCAGACCTTACGCTTGTGCAGTGGGCCCTGGGTTCCTCCTGGTGCAGGACAATGCCTCATGTGGCCAGAGTGTGTAGGCAGTTCCTGGATGACGAAGGCATTGATGCCATTGACTGGCCCTCACGTTCCCTGGACCTGAATCCAATTGAGCGTGTCTGGGACATTATGTATCGGTGCATCCGCCGCCGCCAAGTAGCGCCACAGACTGTCCAGGAGCTCACTGATGCCCTGATCCAGGTCTGGGAGGAGATCCCCTAGGACACCATCCGCCATCTCATCAGGAGCATGCCCAGACATTGTCGGGAGTGCATGCAGGCACGTGGGGGCCATAAACACTACTGAACCACATTATGAGTTGTCATGATGAAATTCACACAAGTTGGATCAGCCTGTGATCTCAATTTTTCACTTTGATTTTTGGTGTGATTTTGAATCCAGCCCTCAATGGGTTAATGATTTTGGTTTCCATTGACCGTTCTTACGTCATTTTGTTCTCGACGAAGTACACAATGTAATCAATAAAGATTTTCAACTTGAATATTTCGTTCATCGAGATCCACGATGTGTGATTTAAGTGTTCCCTTAATTTCTTTGAGCAGTGTATTTCCGAGAGATTTTCTGCGACATGTGGAGCAGCGGAGTGTGGGCTTACATTCGGAACTTCTGGGAGACTTGTTATTTTGTTTGCATTATAACTAATGATATGTGAGAGAACTAAATTTGCACATTATTTTCACCAATTAAAAAAAATAGTATAAGTTTGTTCGGTATTACGAAAGGTTGAGCTTTGGTATACTGTAATTTTGAGTTGCCACTGGGGTGGATAGTGTTGCCTGACCTGGGAGAGAATGAAAAGTTACTGTTGTGAGTTCTGAGTGGATCAAGATGCTTTTGCAAAAAACAACCTCTCCTATGTCAGGAATTCACACACTGACGAGCAGAGGAAATGTTCGTGTCGGAGAGTGGCTCCCTCTCCCTGTGATTGGTGGATCTGGGGGAAGGGGGAAGAGACCAAACAAACACTGGGAGGGTGTGGGTGTGTCCAATTATCGGGCTGTCCAGCTCCAGGGCCAGGACTACCTCATGCGCATTGTACCACCCGAATACAGTGTGCACAGCCAATCACAAATGGCTTTCATATGGCACGGTAATATAATTACTTATACTAGATATTTATTTTGCTCATGATTTCGAAGGTTACACTTGCCTGGATTGTTTATAAGAGGCTGATTACGAATCAACTGGAATAAAAACAGCCATCATGCCAGATGATTTGCAGAAATATGCTTTTCATTTAAATTAATTGAGGATATTCTAAGCTCTTAGAAGAATGAATAAAGCAAGCGAGCGGTGGTAACAGGTGGTGTTTAGCTATACGCTATTGTCCCAGAGAACAGCACTGCATGACCGGGGCTGGAGAGTAAGATAACAGGTAGTTTTTTCTCTAGATTTGTTTTATGCTTTGTATCCCAAATCAAAAGCCTTGGAAAGACTGCAGGGGTGGGGGGCAGAATCCAATTGATCCGACGACCAGAGAACATAAATCACGACCCTGGTCGCCGAACCAATAACGTCTGGCGGCAGCCCGAATCCTCATGATCCTCCCATGTAAAATTTCCGCTTTTAAAATAAAAATCTCTCGTTCCGATAAATGCAAGTATGTATATGTATACCTGCAGACCATAGAATCACATATAATGTACTATTGCGCCTTTTAAGCACAATTATTAAGATTACTAGATTTGTGTTTGTATTAACTAGAAAATGTATGACTTTCAGTACGTGTCACATTCCCTTTGTTCCTGTCTCGTTTTTCCTTTGTCTTGTTTCTCCCGCATGATTGTTTGTGTTAATTGTTTTATTATTTTCTATTATTTTCTATTATTTGCCACGGACGTCAATCAACGTCTGTTCACCATCTGTCAGGGTTCCCGTACTGTGGCTGACTTCATGGTGGAGTTCCGCATCACTGCTGCGGAGTCCGGTTGGAATGACCTGGCGCTCCGAGGGGCTTTTCGGCACGGTCTCAGCGACTCAATCAAAGATGAGTTGGCTGCCAGGGATGACCCACCAAGTCTCGACGACCTAATTTCCCTGGCCATTAGACTGGATAACCGCCTCCGCGAGCGTTACCGGGAAAGAGCTGTCCGTTGTCCCTCTACCTTTCCTTCCCGTGGCTCACCTCTCTACCCTCCAAAATCAAGACCTGAACCCTCTGCTGCCTCTCTTCCCGGCCTTGTTGTCTCCACCTCAGCCGTCTCCGAAGAGGTTCCCATGCAACTGGGTCGGGCTCGTCTCTCACCAGCTGAGCGTCTCCGGAGGGTGCAATCAGGATCCTGCATCTACTGAGGTCAGTCTGGCCACTTCCTGTCTTCCTGCTCCCTTCGGCGAAAATAGGGGGCTCGCCAGTGATTCTGGGGGTCCTGGCGAGTCGTACTACCACCCCACCAACACCGCGACCTCATATGCAGCTCAACGCCGTTCTGTCATGAAACCAGCAGTCCTTGCCCTTGTCTGCATTAGTCGACTCCGGAGCTGACGAGAACTTCCTGGATTCCAACCTCGTCGCCCAAGCTGGGATTGCATTGGAACCCCTCACGACTCCTCTGAAAGCCAACGCTCTCAACGGCAAGCTCCTCGCCCAAGTTACCCACCGCACTGTACTCCTTCACCTCACCCTCTCTGGTAATCACCACGAGACCCTCCAGTTTCACGTCCTTTCCTCACCCCATGCTCCCCTGGTCCTCGGCCAGCCATGGTTGGTGGCACACAACCCCCACTTCGACTGGACCACGAGTCGAGTTACCAACTGGAGTCTGTCCTGTCACTCATCCTGTTTGTTGTCTGCTCCTGCTCCTGCTCTGCCCAAGGCTCCTACGCCCACCGCTGAACCTCCCGATCTCTCCCCTATCCCTCCTGTTTATCATGACCTCGTCGAGGTCTTCAGCAAGCAACGCGCCCTTTCCCTGCCTCCTCACTGGCCTTATGACTGTGCCATTGATCTCCTTCCCGGGGCTTCCCTGCCTTCCAGCCGCCTCTTCAACCTGTCCCGTCCAGAGAGGGAGGCCATGGATTGCTACATCCGCGATTCCCTTGCCGCGGGTCTCATCAGGCCTTCTTTGTCCCCTGTTGGTGCCTGATTTTTCTTTGTGGCCAAGAAAGACAAGTCTCTTCATCCCTGCATCGATTACCGTGGCCTCAATAACATCACCATTAAAAACAAATACCCCCTTCCGCTCATCAGCTCGGCATTCAAGCCACTTCAAGGTGCCGTAATCTTTTCTAAATTGGATCTCCGCAACGCCTACCACTTGGTGAGGATCCGTGAGGGCGATGAGTGGAAGACGGCTTTCAACACCCCCCTCGGCCACTTTGAATACCAGGTCATGGCTTTTGGGCTTACTAACGCTCCCGTCGTTTTCCAGGCGCTCATTAATGACGTTCTCCGGGACTTCTTAAACCGCTCTGTTTTTGTTTATTTGGACGACATCCTTATTTTTTCCCAAAGTCTTGAGGAGCACGTCCAGCATGTCCGCCAGGTTCTCCAAAGACTTTTAGAAAACAAATTATTTGTTAAAGCAGAGAAATGCGAGTTTCACGTCCACTCAGTTTCCTTCCTTGGTTACATTATTGAGAGCGGCCAGGTTAGGACAGACCCTGAAAAGATCCAGGCGGTGGTGACTTGGCCTTAAACCCACCTCCGTGAAGCTGCTACAACGTTTCCTGGGCTTCGCTAACTTTTACCGCCATTTCATCAGGGATTACAGTCGGGTTGCTGCTCCCCTCACTCGTCTCACCTCCTCCCTTACCCCTTTTGTCTGGTCCTCGGAAGTGGACTCTGCGTTTGCGGCGCTAAAGAGGCGCTTCACCTCCGCACCCATCCTTATTTTACCAGATCCATCTCGCCAGTTTGTGGTCGAGGCTGATGCCTCTGACACCGGGGTGGGAGCGGTGTTATCTCAACGCTCTACCTTGGAACAAAAACTCCACCCTTGTGCTTTTTTTTCCCGTCCCCAGCCGAGCGAAATTATGATGTCGGGAACCGTGAACTCCTGGCTGTGAAGCTCGGCCTTGAGGAATGGCGCCACTGGCTTAAGGGTTCCGAGCAGCTTTTTATCGTCTGGACTGACCACCGCAACCTGGAGTACATCCAGACGGCCAGACGTCTGAACTCTCGCCAGGCCCACTGGGCCCTTGTCTTTGGGTGTTTCAATTTTACCCTTACTTTTCGTCCAGGCCCCCAAAATGTCAAGCCCGATGCTCTTTCCCGTCTCCATGTCCCCGAGGTGTTTCCTGTAACTCCTGAGACCATCATTCCTCCGTCCTGTGTGGTGGCCGCAGTCTCCTGGCAGATCGAGTCGGTAGTCCGTGACGCCCAGCAGACCCATCCAGACCCAGGTACCGGACCTCCGAACCACCTTTTTGTCCCAGACCCCGTCCGATCTCAGGTCCTCCAGTGGGTCCACACCTCCCAGTTCGCCTGTCATCCCGGCATCAGCCGCACCCTGAGTCTGCTCAATCGGTACTTCTGGTGGCCCACCATCGATGCCGACACCTGCTCTTTCGTGCTCGCCTGCTCCGTGTGTTCCCGTTCCAAGGCTACCCACCAACCTCCTGCTGGCCTGCTCCGTCCCCTGCCTGTTCCTGGTCGCCCTTGGTCCCACGCCCTTGGAGGTTTGGCTCTCTACCAAAGATCTTCCCCTTCACACTGCTTCCCGCAAATTCACACCCCGCTACATTGGTCCCTTCCCCATTGACTCTATCGTGAATCCTTCTGTTGTCAAGCTTCGACTTCCGGCCTCCATGAGGATCCACCCCTCCTTCCATGTCTCTCTCCTTAAACCGGTCTCCACCAGCCCACTCTGCCCTCCAGCCATCGCCCCTCCACCCCCCTAGATCATCGACGACCACCCGGCCTACACCGTCCGGTGATTGCTGGACGCACGCCATCGAGATCGAGGATTCCAGTACCTGGTTGACTGGGAGGGTTATGGTCCTGAGGAACGTAGTTGGGTCTCCCGCACTCTTATTCTGGATCCATCCCTCATTCGGGACTTCCATCTGTCCCATCCTGACCACCCTGTTCAGATGCCCAGAGGCATCCGTTGAGGGGGGGGGTACTGTCACATTCCCTTTGTTCCTGTCTCGTTTTTCCTTTGTCTTGTTTCTCTCGCGTGATTGTTTGTGTTAATTGTTTTATTATTTTCTATTATTCAATTATCTACTCCTCGTTGTTCCTTGTCATGCTCACCTGTTGCTAATCCCACCATCCATTCCAGCACACCAGCCTCCCATCAAGATCATCAGCCCTGCAGTATATCTACCCCGGTTTTCCAGTCATTCATCGTCAGATCGTTGTTCTCCCTCCCCGGTTCATTCCTCGTCTGTTTGCCAGCTCTGTCTGTCCTGCCAGCCCCGCCTGCCTGCACGCTTAGCTTGTCCTCCGGTTCCCTCATCCTGTCTGCCCAGTCATCTCGTCCACTCCTCCTGTGCATCCCTTCTGTTGTCCAGCTCATCGTTTTCCACTACCTTTGTCATTACTATTATTAAATCATCACTCTCCATTCTAACCTTGTCTGTGTCTGCGTTTGGGTTCGTTCCTGTCACTAGGGCATGGCCTTCTCCATCTCTCCACCTAGACTATGTTTGGCAGTAGGCTAGGCTGAAAAGATATATTTTTAATCTAACCTTAAAAATGTAAACTGTGTACAAATCCCTAACATGCCTTGGTAAACCGTTCCACAACAGAGGAGCTCTAAAAGAGAAGGCTCTACCACCAGCTGTGCTTTTCAAAATTCTAGGGAGTAATAGATGGCCAGCTTCTTGTGAACGAAGCAGTCGTGTCGGATTATAGGGGGCAATCATTTCAGTCAGATATAAAGGTGCAAGTCCGTTCACTGCTTTAAAAGTTAGCAACAGTACTTTATAATCAGCCAGATATTTAATAGGAAGCCAATGTAGTGATGCTAACACTGGAGTAATGTGCTCATACTTCTTGGATCTAGTCAAAATACGTGCCGCTGTATTCTGTACTAGTTGAAGACTCTTTAGAGAGCTACTAGAGGAGCCGGATAATAAGGCATTACAATAGTCTAGCCTCGATGCGACAAAAGCATGCATCAAGGTTTTTGCATCCTCTAATGACAGAATGTGCCGCTATGACAGCTATGTTTCTTAGGTGGTTCTCTGTGGCTCAGTTGGTAGAGCACAGCATTGGCAACGCTTAGGTCGTGGGTTCAATCCCCACTGGGGCCACATATACTGAAAATGTATGCATTCACTACTGTAAGTCGCTTTGGATAAAAGCGTCTGCTAAATGGCATATATTATATTATTATATTAGGTGAAAGAAAGCTACTCTGGAAGTGTTTTTAATATGAGTGTCAAATGTAAGGTCCTGATCAATAATAAAACCAAGGTTCTTAACCATAAGACTTGATGTAACTATGCAATCATCTGCATTTAACTGCAGATCCAACTTGTTCCTTAATTTTGAGGGGGCCAAAACCATCATCTCTGTTTTATCTGAATTTAAAAGCAGAACATTTACTGTCATCCAATTCTTTATATCAGAGATACAAGCCTCTAATTGAGTGAGTTTAAGTATTTCACCTGGTTTCATTGATATGTACAGCTGTGTATCATCTGCATAGCAATGGAAATTCACACCATGTTTACGAATAACATTACCCAGTGGAAGCAAGTATAATGAGAACAGTAATGGTCCCAGCACTGAGCCTTGTGGAATACCATATTTAACCTGAGAGTAGTCAGAGAACTCTTGATCTAATTGCACAAATTGAAACCTGTCTGATAAGTATGATTTAAACCATGAGAGTGCCCGTCCACGCAAACCAACCAGGTTTTCTAGCCTATGAAGGAGAATCTGGTGGTCAATAGTGTCAAAAGCAGCACTTATGTCAAGGAGCACTAGAATAAAACCACAACCATGCTAACAGTAAGTCATTCACAACTTTAATAAGTGCCGTCTCAGTGCTATGGTTTGGTCTAAAACCTGATTGTAGTGTTTCATACAGATTATTCGTTTTTAGGAAAGCAGTTAATTGTTGAGCTACAGATTTCTCAAAAAAATTTGACAAAAAGGGAAGATTTGAAATGGGCCTATAGTTCTTCAGATTAACAGGATCAAGATTTGGTTTCTTTAGAAGAGGCTTGATTACTGCCACTTTTAAAGACCTAGGTACGCAACCCAATAATAGGGATGCATTTATGATATCTAACATGGGCTGGCCTAGCACAGGCAAAAGCTCTTTAATAAGCTTTGTTGGTATGGGGTCTAACAGACATGTAGATGATTTGGAGGACATAACCAGTTTACTAAATTTGTCCAGATCCAAGGGAGTGAAAAACTCAAGGGTCTCTACGCAACCCTGCTCCTGATAGCCCTGTGCTATCTCGGGAGTTGGAGTGCTAGATATTGGAGTCATTTTCATAATTTGTTCTCTGATTGTCTCAATCTTATCAGTAAACGAGTTCATGAAGTCATTGGAATTATAGTTAGAAGGATAACTGATGGAAACTGAAGACTGTTTTTTTGTCAGTTTAGCTACCGTGTTAAATAGAAATCTTGGGTTGTTTTTATTCTGGTCAATTCATTTTGAGAAGTACGATGACCTAGCTGTAATAAGGGTGTGCTTGTACTCTATGAGGCTGCCCTTCCAAGCAGAGCGAAAAACCTCTAAATTGGTAGAGCGCCATCTGCGTTCTAATTTCCTGGAAACTTGTTTAAGGGCACGGGTATGGTCAGTAAACCAGGGTGCAAGTTTCTTCTGACTGCATTTTTTCCTCTTGAGGGGTGCGACCGCATCAAGTGTATTCCGTAAAATGTGATTTAGCGCATGTGTTTGATGATCAATTGACAAAAAGCTATTTGGGTCCTGACTTGATACTAACGATTCGGAAAGTAAATTTATAAATTTTGAAGCCGTCAATGAATTTATAGAGCGGCTGGAATAGTATCTAGGTTCTGATTTAATAGGAATATTTACCTGAATTTCAAAAGTAATCAAAAAGTGATCTGATAGTACAGGATTATGGGGAGACAATGATATTCTCGACATCGATACCATAGGATAAGACTAAATCTAAGGTATGGTTGTGGCGGTGGGTTGGTTCAGATATATTTTGAATAAAACCAACAGAGTCAATAATAGCTGCAAAAGCCAGTCCTAAAGGGTCACTGTCATTATCAACATGTATGTTGAAATCTCCAACAATCACAACTTTATCTGCCATAGTTGCCAAGCTTGATAAAAACTCTGCAAACTCAGAAAGAAAGACAGTATACGGTCCAGGTGGTCTATAAATAGTTACTAAGAGGAAGGATTAGTTATAGTTACTAAGAGGTAACTATATCTTTTGACTGTCCAGAAAGCATAGCAAGCGATTCAAAAGAGGAGAACTTATCCCCACATTTAGGTGTGAAACTAAATTTTGTCGAAAAAATCACAGCAACACCGCCCCCTCTACCAGACAGACGCGGTGCTTGGCAGCTGGCATAACCATCAGGAGATGCCTCATTGAGTGTACTGTATTCGTCAGGCCTAAGCCAGGTTTCAGTGAAACTAATCAGGTCAAAACTATGGTCCGTGATTAGTTCGTTCACAAGAACCGCCTTGGGGGAAAGTGATCTAACATTTAACAATCCACATTTAAGATGCATCTTATTACAGGCAACACTTACTGCAGGCTGAGAGGTTTTAATATAAATAAGATTATGTACACAAATGCCACGACAGCCAGTGTGCTCAGATAGCTTTTTACTTCTAAAACCATTTCCAAAACGAGGGACAGACACAGTCTCAATAGCTAAGCTAGTCAAAGGTTTTTGGAAGCTAGCAGACAGTAGTTTAGGACCAGAAGTCTGCTGCCTGGCTAGCGCTCTGAGAGGTCATACATTTTGCGAGTTTATACTACGGGACAAATTTCGAGATAATAGAAGAGCACCTCTCCAGTTCAGGTAGAGTCCGTCTCTCTTCAGTAAGCCAGGCTTTCCCCAAAAAGTGGGCCAATTGTTTATGAAGCCCAAGTCGTTGTCAGTACACCAGTTAGCCATCCAGCAATTTAGCGACGTGAGTCTACTGTAGACTTTGTCACTCCTACGGACAGGGATAGGGCCAGAGATAATTACTTCCCAACTGATTGTTTTAGCGAGCTTACACACCGAAACAAAATTATTTTTAGTGATCTCCAACTGCCTAAGTCAAACATCATTGGTGCCAGCGTGGATAATAATTTTTGAATATTTATGATTATTCTTAGCTAGCACCTTTAAGTTTGCCTCCACATCGGTAGCTCTGGCCCCAGGCAAACATTGGACTATGGTCGCTGGTGACTCTATCATCACGTTTTGTAAAATGGAATCGCCAATAATCAGAGCTTTCTCAGTAGGTGTATTACTGAGTGGGGAAAAACGATTCGAAACGTGAGTTTGGTGTATGACCTCCTTGGGATGGCGACTATGCCTCCCTCGAACCGTGACAAAAATGCCTTGCTGCGAAGGCTCTGCTGGGGGAATAGCACTGATGTCTAGGCTATTTAATCTCCCTGGTGCGTCCAGTGCTTGCAGAAAAGACTCTATGTAACTCTCTCCTTCCTGAATTTGGCGAAGTGTCCGGACGCGGTCCTCAAGCTCAACTATTTTCTGAACCAATTCTAAATTGTGTTGACACTTACTACATATACCAGTTACGCTAAACTTGGCGTCAGAACTAATACTAAACATATTGCACTCCAAGCAGGAAACAAGGGAGGAAGCCATAGTTGAATTCCTTACCGTAAATGTTTTCTTGGCCGTTGAACAGAAAACCACGGGGTTGGAGTCCCTTAATTTACAAAATTCACGCAGATTCGACGATGGTTATGAATAAAATTAAAGTTTTGCTGCCAATATATTTTATATTTTACGTGCAAAAGTCATTTTACGTGCAAAAGTTATTTTACGTGCAAAAGTTATTTCGAAAGTTATTTCAAAGTAGCAGTAGTAGAGAGTAAAAAGCGCGTGAGTGTTTTCAAACAACACGTGTAACAGGAAATGACAAAAAACACAGACTATTACACAGACAGGATGGAAGAAAGGTTGAAAGGGTATATAATGCAGGATATTGTTCATGCTTCGCGCCCCACACAAATCATTCCTCATTGATTAGAATATGTGATACTCTATGAACTGAACCTTGCTCAGCACAGTTCACCCACACGCCAGCATCAAATACACACACACACACACACACACATGTAAGCGCACATGTTTTGTTGATGGTGGACAGAAAACGCTGCCTCAGGCACCACTCCAGAATCTCCCATAAGTGTTCAATTGGGTTGAGATCTGGTGACTGAGATAGCCATGGCATATGGTTTACATCATTTTCATATTCATCAAACCATTCAGTGATCACTCGTGCCCTGTGAATGGGGGCATTACCATCCTGGAAGAGACCACTCCCATCAGGATAGAAATGCTTCACCATAGGATTAAAGTGATCCCCTAGAATGGCTTTGTATGGGGCCTCCTCCTGCGTGGTCCAGTGGTTACAACGTTCAACGCTGGCCACGGCGACCAGGGTTCGATTCCCCGTCGCGCCAGAGTCGGCTCTGGCTGGGAGTGCCGCCACCGGGGCGGTGATTGGCTGTCTGCCCCAGGGGGGCAGGGAAGCCAACAGGATGTTTGCTGCGCGCGGGAGTGGCTCTGGAGTACCGGATTACGGTCAAGTGCCGTCTCGAGGAGACGATACTTCGCCTTCGTCACTGCCGGTCACAGGGCTATGGCAGCGAACTCACATTACAAGGGGGGGGGATTGACTTGCGGGTGTAATTGGCTACCAAATTGGGAGAAAATGGGAGAAAATCAGAAACAAATTCTTTATAGAATGGCTTTGTATTTGTTGGCATTTACCTTGCACTCTAAGGGGTTGAGTGGACCTATACCATGCCAGGAGAATGCACCCCACACCATAACAGAGCTGCCAGAATTTGCTGCCCTTAATTTACTGAAGTGTTTCCTTTATTTTAGCAGTTACCTGTATACTCTCACACATACATTAACACAACCACACACACACACACACACACACACACACACACACACACACACTCACACAACCACACACACACACACACACACACACACTCACACACTAACACAACCACACACACACACTCTCTCTCTCTCACACACACAGTGGCGTAGCGTGGGTTGCCAGCACCCGGTGCGAGCCACGTCAACAATCGCCCACACTCTGTCGACGGGGGGCATGCTACACTCAAAACCTGAGACCAGTTTATGTATTTCGCGGACCGGGGGTGGTACACGCGGAAAAAAGCTGAGACTGGTTCGTTTATTTAGCGGACCGGGGGGAGGTGCTACGCTTTTTTTTTTTAAACGTTTTCGTAAATTTTGCGCCCCTCAAAATCTGGCGCCTGGTGCGACTGCACCACTTGCACCCCCCACGCTACGCCTCTGCACACACACACTCACATACTCTCACACAACCACACACACTCTCACACACACTCTCACAGTCGCACTTGCTCTCACTCTCTCTCACACACTCTCTCACACACACACATACACATATATCGCAGTAATCCCCCAGCCAGCCATAATCACCCAGCTTGCTGAGGGGGCTGGACCCTAGCCAGAGGGCAGGAGGATGGTAAGCAACTTACTACGCTGGGCGAGTAATCGGCTTTAGAGGCGAGTAAAGCCTCAAAGAACATGGATAAATGGCATCTGAATATCCCTGGGGCCTCATTTATAAAAAGTTGCGTAGAAACCGTCCTATATTTGATCTAAGATCATTTCTGAAATGTGCGTAAGTGTGATTCAGAGAAACTGAACGTACGCACAAAAAAACGTGCGTACGCCAGTCCCCCATGATGTGAAATCTATAAATCGCAAATGATCTTGAAATTGTGCGTAGCTGAATGGTTTTAGATCTCCGCCTTGTAAACGCCCCCTAATTAATATCATTAGCATATAAAGGAGCACGAATCAAAACAGAAATGTTCTACTTGATAATGGCGAGCTGCAAGAAAAATAATTTTAGCGAGGCGGAAATCGAGGTCCTGTTGGCGGAGGTGCAGCTGCATGCAGGGACGCTGTTTGGGAGCCTTTCCAATGGCTTTACCAGTACAACCAAGTACGTGGCCTGGCAGTCTGTAGCCCAGGCTGTGAACGGGGGGGCAGCAAAGGTCCCTGAAGGACGTAAATAATTTTTAAACTGATTTAAAACTGAGGTCAAAATCTCTAATAACTCGTTCCCTTCTTATTGCGCGGTTGGCGATATCTTCGAGAAGCGAAGCCATTCTATTTTATAGCCTACAGATTGACCGAAGTGTTTTACACGCGTGGAACCATCTTCTTCTTCTTCTTTCGTGTATCGCCATCACTGACGGACCTTGGTCTGCCAGCTTGGCGATTTGGTGACGACATTATTTTTCACGAGCTTTCGTTACTTGCAGGGAGGCCCGCATGAAGGCTGTCGTCTTCTCCCCACTCACACACACACTCATACCTACGGGCAATTTAGACTCTCCAATTAGCCTACCGTGCATGTCTTTGGACTGTGGGAGGAAACCGAGTACCCGGAGGAAACCCACGCTGACACGGGAGAACATGCAAACTCCACACAGAAAGGCCCCCGGCCTGGATTCGAACCCGAGACCTTCTTGCTGTGAGGCGACAGTGCTACCCACTGCACCACCGTGCCAGCCCCCGTGGAACCATAATATGTATTAAATACATTTCAAGGATGTGTCAATTATGCTAATTGGGGTAGTTTTGGAAAACCAATGTGTGTTTTTGTTTTGTTTTCCACAAGTAGCTTAGCTTATGTTGTTTTAATTTATTAATAAATGTATTGTGCAAACCATTACGTATAGCATAAGCAATGTGTTCAATCTGGTAATACTACTACTACTACTACTACTACTACTACTACAATAATAATAATAATAATAGGCAGCAGACGACATGTTGGCGCTGTTAGATTTCCGAATACATTTTACATTACATTTACATTTTAAGCATTTAGTAGATGCTCTTATCCAGAGCGACTTACAATATGTGCATTAATACATGGTAGGAACAATCATAGTACGCGCAAGAGATCAGTGCAGTAATACAGCAATAAACCATTGCAGGCAGCCGCGTACCATACCTGTAACACTGGGAAGGAAAAGGTTAGTCAATTATTATTTTTTAATGGAGTAAGCAGGGGTATATAGTGTTGAGCAAGTAGGCAGTGGTGATGACAATTAGCTAGATGTACAGAATTCAGTGGAGTCTGAAAAGGTGGGTTTTGAGTCTCTCGCGGAAGATCGCAGGTGATTCCGCGGTCCTGGCCGATTGCGGAAGATTATTTCACCAGCGAGGGGTCAGGACAGAGAAGAGACGAGACCGCGAATACCTGCAGTACTCAAACATTGCCACAAGGAAAAGTGCGTACGCCAGGTTGAAACCTGACGTGGAGGTAAGTACTTTTCCACGTCAAAGACCGTTTTTATAAATCTGAACTTTGACGTGGATTTGAGCGTACGCACGTTCTAAGATCAAATTTGTGCGTAAGTACGTTTTATAAATGAGGCCCCTGGTGATGGGCGTCGGTGTCACGTGAAGCTACGTCGACGGCAGGAGACCCAAATGTCACCCCGGCACAGAGACGGAGCACCGGTGCTGGGTTTCTCCATGGAGTAAAGCCTTTCACGCGGGACAGCCTCGGGCACTCTGCGGTCGGCTGGGCAAAAGGCTAAAAGCAAGTTGTGTGCTGTTATTCCGTGCACAGAAATGGAAGAAAAACAAGGTTATGGCTGTGGCTAAACTCTGGAGGCCTGCAGCCTTCTCTCTTCCCTCACAGCACACTCGACTAGACTTTCACAAACGACCGGCGCTCCAGTGAGGTCACTGCAGACCCCCACAGAGCTGCAGGCTGGCCAGCACAGGGCTTGAGGCTGACAGGAGGGGGCGGTCTTCATGGCTGCCTAATAACAGGCCTGCTGGATTCTGGGAGGCCCTTCCACCCCGGTCCAGCCCAAGATATAATATATACAATACTGATATGCACTCACTTCCTGCCCCAATCCACTAACACTTAGTGGCCAGGCCCAGGCCTATCTGTTCCAGCCACTGGTCCCTCAACCTCTACCCCTCTTTGCCGACAATGCCCTTTCAATAAAAAAATTCCCCCTAGTACCATTCATTTCTCTATGCCACGGACAACAACTTCTCCTTCAGTTAACACCGACAGCGACCTACAGCAGTAAGGGACTCCTTCGATGGTCTGAATTGATTTGATCCAATGCAGTGCAGTGCATGGTTCACTGATTAAACTTTTGAAGAGATGATTTATGAGTACAAAAATAGCACACACTGACGCATTCACATAACTTGATATTAGCATCAAAATGAATAACCATGTATAGTTCTGTTTGTTGTCGTCACTGTGTCCCGCTGAGGTGATTTTCATTGACATAAGAGCATGCAGGGTACTGAATTGCATTATCTTTGTGTTCTAATATGAATAGATATTTAGAAATCTCAGGGGCTGTGTCATTAGCTCATTACAGTATCAGTCATTTCAAATCAAGTGTCTTCAATGTCCTTTTTACTCTTGGATTAATTCTAACCTTTACACAAATTAATTTCCCTGACACAAATAAATCGTGAACATATTTTCCAAACAAATATGCATCACAAACATGCATATTCCAGTGGAGTATACAATTCTTGGTGAAATTTCAATTAATATTTCAGAATTTTTTCAGACTGCCCAAGGGTATTTATTTTCTCTTGTGTAATATTTGTAGTGAAACATATCTGAAGAAATTGGTGACTCACATTTGGGCACATATTTTTGAAAAATTTAAAACTGATATTTTTATATTTTATACAGCATAATTTTAATTCAAATGTATACTATTACACAACAGAATTTACTTTTCAGCCAAAGGTTATCTATACTTAAAAGCAGCAAACAGAATATTCAAATTCAGTAAAATATTTTTAACACCATCATGTCCTTGAAGAACAACTGACAAAGCAAAAGCAATTCCTCGACAGCATTTTAGCATATGAATGAATGTGAATGAGAGATTGTTTTAGTTCGTTTTTTTTAAAGTTTTTTTGGAGCCAGGTGTGTGGATATTTGTGGGGGAATGTGTCCGCTGGAAGTTGTGGATGATTTTGGATGGTTTGGGGTATGTCTTCATCCAATAGTGCTAATGATTTCGGGGGAATGTTTCAGATAATAATAATAATAATAATAATAATAATAATATTAAACTTTATTTATACATTACATCTCATAGAGGCATGCAAAGTGCTTTCCAGATAGTAGAAATTAAATCGAGATAACAATTAAATGGAAGATTAGTGTGGAAAATGTTTCCACTGGAGGATGTGGAAGAGTTATGGGGTGTAACTCCAGCCTAAGTGTGTGTGCATGTGCATACATGTATTTGCAGCTGGAATGGATCTGATCCATTTTTGTTCACCTGGCTGTTTGATCGGAGATGATGGCTCATGAGCAATGAAACTGTTCGGGGACAGAAACAAGGTACACATCCCTGAAACGGCTGCTGGAGAACCTCACTGGAACACAAGCTCAAGAGTCTATTTCACAACATTCAAAAGGCTCTGACTTTCAGCGAAGGGAACAGTGGGTGGAGAGCACAGCCATGCAGAGCAGGGAGAAGGGGTGAGACCAGCAGGACAAATCTGGACAAATATTGTGAAAACTGTATCCTCCAAGACAAAGGTGCATGCGTGTGTGGGTTTCATTTTCAGCATGCCTAAGAAAGCGTGTGTGTTCACGTACGTAACAGGGAACACAGCAGTGCTATTCACACGCTGGGATCTCACACTCAATAGTGAGCTTTTCTCTCCCTCCGTGCCCTACGTGCCAGACAGCTGAACTGTAGAGTTAGCTCTGCCTGACTGATTCTGACTCTGTCAGACTCTGACTCTGTCTGACTGACTCTGACTCTGTCTGACTGATTCTGTGTGACCCTGGCTCTGTCTGACTCTGCCTGACTCTGACTCTGTGTGACCCTGGCTCTGTCTGACTCTGCCTGACTCTGACTCTGTCTGACTGACTCTGTGTGACCCTGGCTCTGTCTGACTCTGCCTGACTCTGACTCTGTCTGACTCTGACTCTGTCTGACTCTGACTCTGTCTGACTGACTCTGTGTGACTCTGGCTCTGTCTGACTCTGCCTGACTCTGACTCTGTCTGACTGACTCTGTGTGACCCTGGCTCTGTCTGACTCTGCCTGACTCTGACTCTGTCTGACTCACTCTGTGTGACCCTGGCTCTGTCTGACTCTGCCTGACTCTGACTCTGTCTGACTGTGATACCTGGCATCATCCACATCTCTCACCAGTGTCCTTCACCTGAGCACACCTGGATTCTGGCACACCCTCACACCTGTGCACGGCAGCAGGCCTCCAGGTGCAAGATGAGTGGGTGGGGCATCCAGGCGCAGGATGAGTGGGCGGGACCTCCAGGGGCTGGGTCTGTTTCTAGGGGACAGGCCCACGCTGGGAGAGGACACAGCCCCCTGCCCTCTCCACGGCCCTGCCCCCGTCCTTATGGCCCCGGGTTTCCGCGATGGGAACGGGGGGTGGCGGGGGCAGGGGTCATTTAGGGTAGGGTGAGGGGTTTGTGAATCGGGTGGACAGAGCCCGTTCACTCTATGGCAAATCGGGCTGGATAGTGTGCCAGCGGGCCGTCTCGACATGGCCCCGGCTACACATGTCCCTCCAATGAGTCTGCCCGGTCTCTGAAGCCTCGCAGCCAATCAGGACATGGCCCAGGACACTGTTCTTCGTATAGATCCGCCCCTAACAGAGAGACACGCAATAAATCATTTTACACATGCACACACACAACGCACACTTGGAAAAATGTAACACCTTGTTGTCTTGACTACTGATGCTCAATCTCTAACAGTGTGTCTGGATAACATTGTTCACATTTCTGGCCAATGCTTCCTGAAATCTGATTGGTGCCATCAGATTTCTGTCGGGTGATTTGGTCGGCTTAGGGGGCTCATCATTTCAAGTAGTAACTGAGCATTGGTTTATTAGCAAAGCACAGCCCGGGAAGTTGGGCCCCGGGAACTAATCTTGTGGAGTTAAACCACATTGCAGTGATTAGTGAATTAGTGAGGCTACCATTTTTGTAAAGTACAGCACTGTAGTATCGCCTGAAGGAAGTAAATGCTACTTTATACAATTTAAGAAAGATAATTAAGCATGCAGGTGGTGACAGAGATATTGCCCCCTACCTGCATGACGATGAACTCCAGGACAAGGGGCAGTTGAGTGACATCACCAGGGGGCAGGTCGAACAGGAAGGGGGCGTTCCATACCGCATTGTAACCGCCAGCTCCCTTTGTCTCCTTGGTGCCGATCACCACGCCCTCATGGCGCAGGTTGATGACCACGTAGTGATCTGTGGGTGCACACCATCAGTGACCGTTATCGAGTGCAGCCGAGCTGCACTACATTTCCCAAAACCACATGGGCTTTTGTCTGCAGTGAGCTTCAGGTTTGTGAACCGCAGGCCCTAAAGCCTTGAGCCAGAGTGGCCGAAGTAGTCACACACACACACACACACTCACACACACACGCAGACACTCACATGCACTCACTCACGTTATAAAAAAATGGCATGATCCACCAGAGCACCAGAATTCTGTAAGATAATGGTGTAATCCTCTCGATTGGACATTATGCCTGACTTTACTTCACCCACAGCAGGGCTCAGGCCTGCCCCCTGGGGCTTCACACCCTCCCAGTGTAGTTCCATTCCCAAACAAACCCCTCGATACTTGAGCCAAACTGTTCTGTCCATCTATCCTTTCAGCCTCTTTTTAAGCAATAATTTCAATTTCTAAACTTTAATTTTTAATTTGCATAAACTTTAATTTCTAACTGTTAATTAGAGTTACAGAAAACATAGACTGACTAATGACCCTTTCATTTTAACGATCATATAAATTTGTTTTCATTTTAATGGTCATTTTAAACCTCTATTTATTTCGATTCACACCCCCCCCCCCCACAAAGCTAATTCCCCGAGGCCCCCCCTTTTCTGGAGACACCCTTCACACTTCCCGGCAAGTTTGTGCCGGCTCACCCTTCCCCCTCGGGCAGACAGCCAAATGTCGCCTCAGATCAGGGCTCCTGGCCAGGGCCGGTCTGGTACAGTTAGGTTTCGAACCAGGACCGCAATAGGAAGCTCACAGTCACAAAGCACCAGTCAATGTAAGTGCGTTAGACCGCTACGCTATCCGAGGCCCCAATATGTATTCTTTTTACAGTAACGGTCATATAAATATGTTTTCCAAGTCGTTTAACAGGACACATTTTCTTCACACCAATTTAATAAATATGCCTATTATTTATTATTAAATATGCCTATGGTGGATTGTAGATGTGTAGATGGGATGTAGATGGGATGTAGATGGGATGTAGAGTAACACAGAATTATAGGCGAATATGGTAGTCACAGAATATATTGAGTTTCGGAAAGAAGGAGCAAGAGAGTGATGAGTTTGGGTGGAGAGAAGGAGAGAGAGAGAGAGTGATGAGTTTGGGAGAGAAGGAGAGAGTGATAAGTTTGGGTGGGAGAGAAGGAGAGAGAGAGAGAGTGATGAGTTTGGGAGAGAAGGAGAGAGTGATGAGTTTGGGTGGGAGAGAAGGAGAGAGAGAGTGAGTTTGGGTGGGAGAGAAGGAGAGAGAGAGAGAGTGATGAGTTTGGGAGAGAAGGAGAGAGAGTGAGTTTGGGTGGGAGAGAAGGAGAGAGAGAGTGAGTTTGGGTGGGAGAGAAGGAGAGAGAGAGTGATGAGTTTGGGAGAGAAGGAGAGAGAGTGAGTTTGGGTGGGAGAGAAGGAGAGAGAGAGTGAGTTTGGGTGGGAGAGAAGGAGAGAGAGAGTGAGTTTGGGTGGGAGAGAAGGAGAGAGAATGATGAGTTTGGGAGAGAAAGAGAGAGAGTGAGTTTGGGAGACAAAGAGAGAGAGAGAGAGTAGTAAGTTTGGGTGGGAGAGAAGGAGAGAAAGAGTGAGTTTGGGTGGAAGAGAAGGAGAGAGAGAGTGAGTTTGGGTGGAAGAGAAAGAGAGGGATGAGAAAGGGGCGCGCTGCTGTACCCGGTACCCCTGGCATGCGGGTCATCTTGGCGAGGCTCTCCGCCTTGCGGACCATGACCTTGATGCGGCAGGCCTGGGTCTGGTACTGCAGCAGGACGAACAGCTGGCCTAGGACCCGGGGCACACAAGCGGGCCCCCTCTGCCCCAGTGCATCCTGTGAACTCAGGCTCTGAGAGAAAGAGGAAACCATGTCAAAAGGGGTTAGGGTTATAAACATATCCCACACAAGTGGGGCTCCTGCCTTTATTCCCTATTGGGTAGTGGAGCTGCAAACACTTACACAGTTTACATTTCTTTACATACAATCCATTTATACAGCTGGATATTTTACTGAAGCAATTCAGGTTAGGTACCCTGCTCAAGGGTACAATGGCAGTGTACCAGCAACCCGAGTTCCCAGTTCTCTAACCATTACACTACACTGCCACCCACTATACTACACTCTCACAACTCACACACAAGGCAAGACGTTACTCCGTTCTCCACTGTAGCAGTCACTCTATTCTTCAGCTTCAGTAGTTTTAATTGCATATTAATTTGGTGGTGCATACATCTCACAGCTATGTGTGTGGGTGGTACATGCTCGTGTGTAATAATGATGATAACGGTGACTGCAGGTTCCCTTCAGGTGTTTAATAGAACAGCTTTAACCCTTTGCCATTTACTGTGTTCCGCGGCGCTCAATCATGGCCCAGCTCTACTTTAACGGCGCCGTTTGTTTTTACGGATGAGTCAGTGCATGTGTTCACTGGTGCAGCACATTGATCATACCCAATGAGTGAGCTTTCAGCACGTCTGTGTCCACCAATCAAGTCCACTTGGAAAAATATCTTCCATTCCAGCATGTGATGACTGAACACACATTTATCATGTTGACTGATTATTCACGCAGTACTCAAGATTATATACGACTCAAAGAAAATAGACAAATCACATAAAACCCAAATTCGCCAATTATTTTCATGACGGGGAAAGATGTTATGAATTATTTTAATTGGACGAGTGATCCCTTCATATTTGTTTGCATGTGAAAACATGGTTTTATACTGCAGTTCAACTCAATACACAGATCGTAGATTTACTCAATGGCAGGCTTATGACGTCACTGCGTTGGCAGGCTCTGGTTTTATCACCGTGAGTCAGAAAGGAAACGACTTAACAGTCAGATGGGGGAAGAAGTAATCACTTTGTTATGGCTGCCAGGGCCTGTGAGAATGCGTGGCCCCCTGGGGGGCGCGGCGGGCACCGTGGTTGAACCGCTGTGTGGGGGTATAAAAGAGCAGGCCTCCAACCTTAACCCTGTCAGAGTTTCACTTCCTCAACATGTCTTCTCCAACCCACACAGCTTCATTGCCACACAATGTGCCTTTCGCTCAACTTTCTCTTTCTGACATGCCACTGTGCCATTTCTGCTTTATAAAAATTTGCCGCTCTCTGTTTCCAACACACCCATGCCATTTCCACTTTCCATGCCCACTGTGGTCTCTCCAAGAAATGACCACATTGTGTGTCGTTCACAAAACAACTCTTCTCTCCAACACATAGCCACACCATCTCCCCTTCATACAGTAACACTGTCCAATTCGCTCTCCAATACAAAAAAAAAGAGAAGTATTGGTTTATAGTTTTTTTTTTGCCCCAGAGACATCAGAAATAGTTTTATTAATAGTAATGTGTTCTTCATCATGCCATCACAGATCTTCCAGAACAGTGGCAATCTGACAGTGATATGTAAACCGAGTCTGGATCACTGCGGCAGTGTTTCCCGGCATCCGAGAATCACATCCTCACATCCTTCAGCAATCAGCCGGGAGGGTCTAAAAGACGCCATTTCAGCACATTAGTTTCAAATCTGCCAGCGTGGCAGCTGAAGCTGGCAGCTGAAGCTGGCAGCTTCCCGCGGCTTGCGGGAGAACGATTGCTCCTACAGAGCCCGTCCAGTGAATGAACATTAATAATATAATATAATAATAATATACGCCATTTAGCAGACGCTTTTACCCAAAGCGACTTACAGTAGTGAATGCATACACTTTCAGTATATGTGGCCCCAGTGGGGATTGAACCCACAACCTTAGCGTTGCCAACACTGTGCTCTACCAACTGAGCCACAGAGAACCACGCGGGGCGGGGCGCTTGTCTTCCAAACGCTTGCCTTCCGTGCGGCCTGCTTGTGTGGCCGCTGGCCCGGACTGCAGCAGGTAAACTTGTTCACCTGCATTCCCTCGGCCTCTGTCACCGCCGCTCCACAAGGGCAAACTCTGTGGCATTGTGCCCGGGCCCCAGGCCCCCTGTTCCTTGCGTGTTTGCTCTCCTTTTGCAAGCTGTAATATCACCATGTCAACCACCAGCCAAACACACCAAACAAGCCAATAAGAGCCTTCCACAGGTCATTCTCCCAATTCACTTATGAATATTTATATTTATGATATCATGTATGATATTTGTGACCGTACAGGTCACAGTGAATAGAAACAAGTGGACTGGATGGGAAGTATGAAAATATGTTGACGATGTGTAGCACTGGACTTGAGTTTATGTAACAGAAATGGACAGCACTGCTGGGTGTATGGCGGCTTGTTTCTTTCACGGCAGGGGAAGGCCGTGGATTTTTGCCGGTGTTAAGGGTGGCGGAGAGAGGGATGGGAGCAGTGTCTGGTACCTTTTTCAGCTTGTACTTAGCCGGCTGGAGCTCCTTGGTGAAGGTAATGGTGTAGTCGGGCTCCCAGTCGATCTCCCTGCAGGGCAGCTCCAGGTCCCCCAGCAGCACCTCCCGCAGGCCGGAGAAGTCGCGGGCAAAGACGGTCAGGCGCAGTGTGCACACGCGGAGCCGGTCCACTGAGCCCACCTGCAGCGTGAAACTCTGGCTCTGGAACTCGGGGCTCAGGCTCCGCCTCCGGGTGAAGGCCTGCAGGGGGACGGGGCAGAGCGGGGGCAGGGCGGCGCGCACGAAGGCCCTACCCAGCCGGCGCGCTGCCCCCTGCAGGCCGAGCACAGAGATGCTGAGCGTGCCACGTGCTGGGGAGAAGAGCAGCGTGAAGCGCAGGCGGGGAGCGGCCTGGAGCCAGAGTGGAGAAGGAGCTGGGGGCCCTCGGGGGCGGTGTCCGGCTGCAGCGTAGAATGGGGGGCGGCGCCGGTCAGCCGGCTGCGCTCGCTGTACAGGAAGCTGTCGCCCGTGACGGTGCAGCGGCGCTCCAGGGCCCGGCGCGTCCTGGAGGCCAGGCCCAGCTTGGAGAGGGAGGGCAGGGAGGGCAGGGAGGCACGGCCGTGGACACTGGGCTTGTGGGGCAGGGAGGAGCTCACGGGGGTGCTGAGCCTGCGGAGGGGGAAGCAGGATTCATTCAGCTCTGAGGCAGCGCGGGGCTGCGAAGCCAGGACGGCAAAGCCGTCCTCGGAGGGGGAGGGGGGGGAGCCTCCGCCGGCGGGGGAGGGATACTCCAGCACGTCCCCCGCCAGCTCCTCGTACTGCTGTCTGATGGGGAGGGAAGCCGAGGGCAGGGAGGAGCTCAGGGTCAGGTTCACGCAGTCGGCGGGCGGGGCAGGAGGTGACATCGCCACCTCTTTGTCATCAAGGGGGTGGGGCTTCCCCCGTCGCCAGCACAGGACACAGCCCAGGATCAGGCAGAAGCAGAAGACGGCCAAGCCCACGCCGAGCATGACCTGCAGGTGCACTGCACAGGAGCAAGCAAAACAGGAAGCCGCATCATTAAGAGGAAACGAGCCTCCGGAGGTGGAGGTGGAGGAGGAGGTGGCCTCTAACGTGACTGTCCCTGCTTACACATTCGACTCCTTCGGACACTTCTGTCACCGTTACCCAAAACCAGCACCAGCAATTGCCCGTGCAGGAGAAGTAAGACAATTATTCAGAATGCTATTAGATCATGTGCCATTTGTCCCGTTTACTGTCTCGTAACCGAGGCCCATGCGGCCCAAAGGGAATTATCCTATTCTGTCTGTGCCTCCTTCATTCGAACGCATTATCGAATCACGCAGGAAATATCTGTGGGGCCTAATGAGGACTGATAGCTCCCTGTTGGAGAAGGGAATCACTGCGGTCCACACTCTGATCTGAAACAGGTGCCCAGAGCGGCCATGGCACCGTCGCTCTGCATTTCCTAGTCCTGTGCACACTTTCAGCAGGGCTTTGGCCAAGGCAGCTTCGGGATTGGACGGATCACCCCGTAAATAAAAGCGTGAATTTAGTTCAACCTTGATAGAAGATGGGGGACCTCTCCCAGAGAATCCCAATGCAATCAAACCACATCCCTGGTACAAAATAAACTGCAATATCAAATCACAATACAGTCTCATATATATTGTATATATACAGTATATACACTACCGGTCAAAAGTTTTGAACTTAAACTGCTTAAATTTCAGTAAAAACTGGAAAATGGGGGTGTTCTAAAACTTTTGAGGGTAGTATATATATATATATATAAACATCGAACAAAAAGTTAGGAAATTTGTGTTTGGTAGATTATTTCTCTGTTGTAACAATGCTTCTTGGCAATACATTTTATACCGTTGGAAAGCCTGTTTATTTCCCTATTAAATGGTGCCCCAATTTTAAGGAACATGCATTTGTGGGATGAGCAGCACAGCTGAGTATGTGGGTTGCGCCCATGAAAAATTTGCCAAATCTTCTCTGCCAATGCCAAACAGCTTATTCTGCTGTTGCTATTGACTCTTGTTTGGTGTTGTTTGGTGGATTGGATGATTGAAATCTATCAGTAACAAGGAAGAAACAAGACATATTGGCACATATTTAACAATTTATTCATTTAACAAACAGTCAGGAGCCTCAGTAGCGTGTCCAAGAACCATACACAGCCACAACAGCCTGGCACCTCCTCCTCATGCTGGTCACCAGCATGGTCATACACAGGCCATTCCATTCTCTCTACTCCCAAATTCTGGAGGTAGTCTCTGATAAACCCCGCTCTGTGGGGGCGAGCGTTGTCATCTTGGAGGATGGAATTCGGTCCCAGACTGTGGAGATATTGGATTGCCACTGGTTGCAGAATCTCATCTCAATATCTCTCCAATTGCCTCCAATGATGACAAGCCTATATCCCCACACCATCACACTGCCTCCACCAAAATGTGTTACTCTATCGGTGCAGCAATCAGCATAGCTTTCTCCCCGTCTTCTCCACACTTTGACCCTACGATCCAACTTCCGTAGGCAGAATCTGGACTCATCGCTGAACATAACATTCCTCCACATGTTCAGGTTCCAATGCAGGTGTTGCCAACACCAGCGCAAATGGGCCTGATGATGAAGGGCAGTCATGGCAGGCCTCCTGGCAGCCCTATGAGCCCGGAGATTGGCTGCATGCAGTCTGTTCCGGATTGTCTGGGCCGAGAGCCGTGTGCCATATCGTCTTGCAAACCTTGACTGCAAATCTGTAGAAGACAGCCTACGGTTCCTGAAAGGTCTGATTGATGGGAGTGCTGCAGAGATGTTTGTCCTTCTACCAGGTTCTCCCATCGCTGCAGAGGAACTCTGAAGCTCTCTTAGAGTGGCCATTGGGTTCTTGGTCACCTCCCTGACCATGTCCCTTCTTGCCCGGTTACTTAGTTTGGCCAGATGGCCAGCTCTAAGAAGAGTTGTGGTGGTTTCAAACTTATTCCATTTCACAATGATGGAGCCCACTGTTCTCCTGGGTGCTTTCAATGCTTTAGCAATGTTTTTATACCCTTCCCCAGATCTATGTCTCAACACAATTCTATCTCGGAGGTCTATGGAGAGTTCCTAGGACTTCATGGCTTGGTTTTTACTCTGACATGCACTGTCAACTGTGGGACCTTACATAGACAGGTGTGTGCCTTTCCAAATCAAGTCCAATCAATATAATTAAGCACAGCTGGACTCCAATGAAGGTGTAGGCCCATCTCAAGGATGATCAGAAGAATTGGACAGCACCTGAGTTAAATATACAAGTGTCACAGCAAAGGGTCTGAATACTTATGGCCATGTGATATTTCAGTGTTTATTTTGTAATAAATCTGCAAAAATTTCTACAAGTCTGTGTTTTTCTGACAATATTGGGTGCTGTGTGTGCATGAACGAGGAAAAAAATGAAATTAATTGATTTTAGCAAATGGCTGCAATATGACAAAGAGTGAAAAATTTAAGGGGGTCTGAATACTTTCCGAACCCACTGTATATATACTGTATGTTTGATATTGATATTGCAGTTTATTGTCTACCAGTAAAAAATATTGTTTATATATACAGTATATATACTCCTGCACACATCTAAACAGTGAGCCATATAGCTGTCCCAGGATGGGTATATGAAGACTATAGATTCCCCACTCCATCTTCACATCTGACAATACAGCCAGTTTCATTTAACACACAGACCCCTGAGCACCCCAGACACATCCACTCCTCTCCCAAGATGTGCAGAGCAGACCTGGGCCAAACACTACATCTGGAATACATTTATAACCATTTAGACAACCAGTCAAATTAAACCGATTTCTGACAAGTTGGACGTTGATGAATTCGTACGACTACATTTTGATCAGTAACATGTTTCACTGAATATTCCAAGGAGCCTGCAGGAGTGTGTTTAAATTTGATGGGCATTTATGTGTAGGCTCCATATGTTAACCCCTCTGCACCAGACCTGCATGGGCAAAATACTTATTGGAAATACTTTAACTCGACAGATGCTGGCAACATTTGAAAACACTCCTGAATATCCTTGGGCATTTGTGAATTTTCACTGAATTTCCATATATATAGTTAAACCCAGAAATAGAATGAACCACATACACACATACATATATACACACACACGCACACACACACACACACACACACACACACACACACACACACTATTTGTAAGAAGTTTGTGAGAGCGGCAGAGCTGGTAATGAGACAGGGAAAAGGTGAGCACTGACTCACTTCCGAGGATGGGGTCTGTCTGTCTGTCCAGAGGAAGACAGTGAAAGGGGTCAGTAATCAGGGAACCATGGTTTCTATGCTATTCTTTCCAGAGGCTTCATTAATGAAATGCCATTCATTCTGCATCTATTCAATGCAACATAACTTCGTGAAAATCATGTCTTTGGTCCATAGAAGTGATTAATGAAACAGATACATAAGTTAACATATGTAGCGTGCAGCGTATAATGATCTCATAACTGTAGCTTTTTCCAAACCTCATATTAAAATGTTTGGGTGTAATTGCCGTATGCCCATGGCAACTTGAACACCCTTAAAATATGTTCAATATTTCCACCGCATCTAAAAAAATTAAAAAGAACTTGTCAGCGAATGCTGGAAATAAATATTATTCGCCTGTAAGTACCAGCCCCTTGTAGGATGCAGTTCTAAGTAAACGTGTGAGGTAGCCTACGCTTGTAGTTGACACTGATAAGAAACCACTTACGAAGTCACAAGGCTCCCGCAGTACAGATACTAGCTACACTTTAATTGCACTTTTGCAGAAGAACTGCAAACTGATGCTATCTAAAAAAGAAAACCCAAGAACAGCTCTAATGGTTCCCAAATAATCACCATTCCTAAATTATCAAGATTGTGTCCAAGAGCAACGGGTGTGTAATCTGTTATAAATACATATCCGTGACGTTTTAAATGGAGAAATCAAATTAAAGAGCAGACCTTTTACATTCCATACATATTTACTTTAACTTAATCTTTATTAGGCTATTCACATAAAGCACATTTACTTACTCACTGACTATAAAAAGAAGGAATCTGTTAATGGTTACATTTACTAGGAGTTCCAAGTGATTTATATTGTAATGGTTTGCAAATAATTAATAGCGTATTCAACAAAATAACATCGACCTTATTTGCTTTGATATGAATGAATGTTTTGTTTCTCTCAATCCGATAAAAAAATATATTGATAAATACAAATACTTAATAAATACCTTTAGGACCTACAACCCGACGACAAAATAGATGGAAATAAGCAATGTCCCCTTACCATCAAACGTAAAATGCGACATTTCCCTCGTTTGACTGTCGTAATTATGCCACTGTCACCGCCGCTGCTATGTGAATCTGGTCCATTCCCCTACGACGGGTCCGCTCAGAGGGAATTTCCTTCTCAAACTACTCCGTTCGGTAACGGACCTTTTCACTGACGTCGAGCCAATGAGCGGGCGAACGGTCTGACTCAATGCCCACCCTCGGTGCCGAAGTGTGGGAGGCAGGTACAGCCGAACTAAACCGAACAGGCGTGTTGACAATTCCAGGGCATACGTAAAACTTTAGCACAGCCCAAACAAGAAAGTGCCGTTACCGGGGAATTACTGCGAATTAGTGCCAAGAGAGAGAGAGTTGCTATTGAAACCGACGTTTTAATGACGAACATTAAGTGATAATGAGAAGGCATTTAGAATAATAAAAACCCCATTCAATTTAGTTGATGAATAACTTTCACGGTCATGTGCTCAATGATAAAAATGCATTAGCTGGACCTGACAGCGTTTGACGCGTTTACATCTGACTGGGAGAGGTGCGTAAGCCAGTGGACGCCGGTAAATTGCACCGAGGGGATACAGAACGTAGGCCTACCTTTATTTGATTATCATATCCTGAACACATTGCGATTGTTTTACACGATTAACAATCATGCCTGTAAAAACCATCCTCACTCAATGCCTGCTGATTCGTTTTACCTGAATGTCCTCGTTACCTTTGCGTAATGGTTTATTACGTTTGCATTACTCTTGAAACCGCATCTAATGCTACCGCATCGAAGTCTATGCGTCTACATTTTAATTTGAACCGCATCAGTTCAGGCGAATTCAGAGGCTAAGCAAGTCTTTTATGAGTTAAGTCGGTAGAGTGTTTACACCACGATCTGAGCTGGATCAAGTGCTACTGTAAGTCTGAGCCGGATTTGTACCACTTCCCGACGTGGAACATTGGATGCGGTTCACACAAATCTACACTCACGTTCTGAGATGGTTCAAATCTCAGAATGGATCAAAAACAACAGGCTAGCTACCTTTCTAGCTTGAAGTGGTTCACTTAAAATGAATCTGCTGTGTAGGTAAGTGTAGTGTAGGTAGCTTGCCAGTGACATTCACGGTGCAATTAAATAATATAGCCTATAGAGAGTTATAGCCTACATGTTATTATATGTTAAAAACATCCATTACCATTTCAGTAAGAACTGAGTCGAGAGGAGTGATGCCAAGTTTCAAACAAACTTTCATCACTTTCACAGAAACTAAACAAGCAGAACATAACAATTCAGGCGAATTGATGACAGCTATAATGTGCTGTCAATCACCAACTCCTGTGAATGCATCAAACTACTTTGCTTGCCATGACAAAACACTATGATTGAATAAAAGCTGTGAGTCATTACTTTTTGGTAAAATTATTCAATGCAATGTGTGCAAAGGGTCTATACTCTTATAACACTAGACAAAGTTCATGTGCTGCCACTGATTAAATTGTTCCAGCTATACAGACCACGACACCTGGGTAACAACACGTGATGCCGAAATGTTGGAAAAGGTCATTTGTTGGTAAAATACACTAACTTGAGGAGAGCACAACTTTCTTTTCTTTTTTTACTGTTTGGTGTGTGCCGTTAGACGGCACCTCCTCAAGCTTGGGCATGCATTGTTTGCTTTCCCAGTATCTGCAGATCATCATTTCAATCAGGGCTACACATCTCACAGGAATCACAGACTATGGCCATGTTCTACGGTGTTTATGGAGTGGTTTCTCCATCAAGGATAATGTGTTC
Organism: Aldrovandia affinis; assembly: GCA_029706075.1. NCBI lineage: Eukaryota > Metazoa > Chordata > Actinopteri > Notacanthiformes > Halosauridae > Aldrovandia > Aldrovandia affinis. The sequence continues at coordinate 4,149,829 of JAINUG010000043.1, read as the reverse complement.
TTGTTTTCCCCTCACAAGACAAATGAACTTCCACAGAATGTAGCCTGGGCCAGCCCCTGTTGCCTCCCCACAGTCAGATGCTGTGCACAGACACGGCTGTGAGCTCTCTCTCTCTCTCTCTTTTTCCTCCGCACGCAATTCGTTCTTTAGTGGATGACACAGGGATTCCACCCACATGGTACCCGTTACTTAGAGACTGTCATCCCCAATTATCAGCACGATTACTCTCGGTCCCCCTCTCTGTTTCACGCACACCCACGTACGCTCACACAAACACACACAAGCATGTACACACTTAAACATGTGTAGCTGGCATGTATGCGCACACGCAAGCATGCAAGCACATGCACCAACATCAGCACATCGCCGCACTACGAGAGGAGCTGTCACTAGACCTACGCGCTCGTTGCTACACCTTTGTGTCTCTTAACAGGAATCTAATATAGGGAGGATGTTTGATTTTGCTCATCTCCCACATCTTAACACACTTTCATCTGTAATCCCACAGTTTGTTGGGACACAATGTAGGGGAAAATCTATCCAAGGGCTCACCCATTTTGTCTGAGGGCACGCCTGAATCTGTTGAAATGCAGATGCCGGATCACTTTAAATCTCTCTCTCTCTCTCTCTCTCTCTCTCTCTCTCTCTCTCTCTCTCTCTCTCTCTCTCTCTCTCTCACACACACACACACTCTCACAATTTTCAACACAGTGCAGAATTAATCCACTTAGTTACACTACAACTGATGATATTTCATAACAAATGCAGATGACGTCATCGCGTTCCATGCCCTTCGCTGGTATTGCTGGAGCAATTTTTTATTATCCTCTTAGTACGAAATCTTCTTATTAGTGCCACAGGTTCTGTTCATTCTGAAACATGATTCAGTGCTAAAGGCAAAGATACTTCACAGACACTTTTAACAAAAAGATTTATACCAAAAGGGATCTGGTAAAAGCCCTCACCCAGAGGCCCACTGAGGCCCTTGGGTTCTTGCAGCTGTAATTCCCTGGTTTTAGACACATTCTGTCATTGTAGTGGCGTATGCAGGACAGACACATTTCACTTTGACCCATCACAAAACCACCACAGACAATGAATGCAGCCTTATGTGCTTTGCCCACTGTGACCAGAGAACAGACAAATCAGGCCTTCCAATGCAAGGCCACTAAAAATAACTTATTGTCCATTCTATGTAATTCTTTACATTTCATTTTTCACAGGCAAGTGATTATGTGGATCTGTGGTCACCAAAGAGTCAGCTCCAAAGAAAACGGATAATGTGATGAGATTGATTTGGGACAAGTGTGAGATAGAAAGTAATGTTGGAACATTTCAATGCAAAGTTCAATATGAAAACAGCAACATAAGATAATGGATGCACAGTAGAGTGTATAAGAACAATACTAAAGGGAGAGAATGGAGAATGGTGCAGTGGAGTGGCAAAATGAGGCTGATGTAAAGGCGTCTGAGAACAGTAACATGATAAAAGGATGAACGCAAGGTCAAGTGTATAAAACGCTAACACGGGAAGACAATGCATTGGAGCACAGAACAGCAACACGGAAGGAGAATGAACGCAAAGGTAGGCTCAATCCCGCTGATGGAGAATGAATGCGGCTCAGGCAGGCGATCTGGGTCGGTACCTTCCAGGTGCTTGGGGAACAGCACTTGCACCAGCAGCCAGATGAAGAGCAGGACGACGATGCCCTCGATCGCGCCCTTGCAGCAGAAGAAGAGGACGGACTGCCAGAGGGGCTCCTCTTCCTGGTGAGGCATGCTGGAAGTCGGGACAGACCCCCTCGCAGGAAGTGTGCCCTCTGCCGCCCCTACTGGTAGAGATCTACATTCTTCATGCAGCTCGCCCTCACTCCACACCCCAAGTCTCGCCCTTAATCTCGTTTTGACACTCCACGCTTCTTCCTTTTTGCGCCTTCCACCTTTAAGAATTTTTTTTTGACAGGACGATCTTGTGTTTTCTTTTTCTGTTGTTGTTTCTTTAAATCAAAGTGGTGTAGTCATAGTTTTGTTAACCTGACTTGACAGTGAGGCAAGGGCCCCTCCGCCCATAGTGCTCTTTTCCCCTGCAGAGCCATCCCTCAGCAAAATGTCATAGCGTCTCCCTGCTGATTAGTTCTCATGCTTGAGAGAGAAGATGACAACAACAAAAAAAAAAACACAATCTGCTGTTTTGTGATGATTTGGGAGCCTGTACACTGGATGCCCAGCCTTGTAGAAAAGCCAGTGCGGGAAGAAGCCTTTCACCTGGCTGTTACTGTGATGACACAGGCCTGCTAGTGCTGTGCCACTGAATCCCTTTGCCAAAGATGCTTGGTTCGTGGTGAGGTTGCTGCAGGGGTCCCATACTGCCAAAGTGGTTGATGGATCTGGGCTCTCCTCCCGGGCGGGATATCCCATAGCCTTCCTCCTCCGTAGCCTACTCCTCCTCCCTCTCAACGGTGTTTCCTGCTTCCTTGTTCTGCAGAGCAAGCCAGCGGACAGACCAGCCACTGTAAATGGCATAAGAATTACATGTGAATTAAGTGCATGCAGAACAAGGGTCCGCACATCACGTCCCGCGGCTCTCGTCCTGCGTCCGGCGCATCTGCAGTCTTGTCCCAGGTCTCAATACCCCTCTGCCATCCCCGCCCCCTCACCCTCCATCAATACCATCCCCTCTCAACACCCCCTCCCGCATCTCTCCCTCACCCTCTGCGACCTGCAAGCTGTCACTTCCATTAGAAGGTTCGCAGTCAGCACTCTGCAGGGATTGCAGGACTTTCACTCCACTGCAGATACTGCAGCTGCACCGCAATTCAAGGGCTTTCACTCTGGTCTGCCGCAGAGGTCAGGACATAAACTCCCCACTGCAGGAAAAACCTGAATCCCAACTTTTCAGGCTTTGGTTTTTGCAAACCTCACAAACAGCCTGGGTAAGAAGAGAGAGAGAGAGATCAACAATTGTCCATTTGGAGTAGCCTACTCCACAAGCAAGCAGCAAATGAGCTTCAATGTTGGCTTCAGAGACAAAAAAGCAAAAGCTCATTGAGATGAGTTTATCTGAACCCCACTTCCAGATTTCTCAGACTCCATCTGCTCTGATATAAACAGTAGCTAAAAACTTCTCCCAGATTACAATTACAATTACTCTTCATTTACATAAATAAAACACTAATAATCAGGACAACTCCTACATTTACTCCTACAATACGCACAGATAATCCAATAACATCTCAACTTTAGCATCTGGCAGCTAAATATTAGGCTAATACATTGGATTCATTATTATTAAATGCCCCTGTAAACTAAGATATTGTATCCTAATACACAATCCACCAGCTCACTTCTAGCCAAAGAATAACCATACTGCCATCTACGGGCTAGCTAAACAAAGTGCACTACTAATGAAATAATGTTTAGATATTCATAGTTGGAACTCTACTTTTTAAATGGGGTGAGAATACAGGATTCAGATAAACACATTTTTATATGATTCATCCATGTTGTTTTATATTTCTTGGTAGGAATGTATATAAGAATAAGGATCTTTATTTGCCATGTTACACACAGTTTTTACACAGGGCAATTGGAATGTATCTTTTCGCATTTACACATTTCTGTGTAAAAACTGAGAATATCTCCAAATGCACACACACCATCAGAGGTCTGAGCGCAGGGTCGGCCATAGTACGGCACCCCTGGAGCAGTTTAGGGGTTCAGTGCCTTGCCACTTGGGCAGTGCCCTTGAAGTGAACTGGCATCCCTCCAGTTTCCAGTTCATTGTTTTTTCTTTGGCCTGCCTGGGATTTGAACCAGCAGCCCTCCACTTACCAGCCCGTGTCGCTAACCACTGAGCCACTGCCGCTCCATATAAAAGTATATATTTTACACGGGGCATCTGGGTAATTGTGTTTGCCATTGAAAAGGCAAACACTGCTTGGCTGAACATCCTGAAACCATTCCCGATACTACAGTACACCTAATCTGCAACAGCTCACCTCTCTGGTCGATCTGTACAGGGAGACTATTATCTTGACAAAGACACTTTTAATAAGCTCGATTTAACATGCCCCAATTTTTCAAGACCACTTTAGAGGGGCCCCAACTTAGCACTAGAAATCGCCAGTCAAGCTGCAAACATGTCCGTGACAAGACACGTCAGTGGCAAAATTATTTCTGATTGAGAAAAATAAAAAATTTACAGTATATTGGTCCTGTTTTCATCAGAGTAAGGTAGGTTACTGATATTTAAATGCTAGAAATATCATTAAATTATTTGTAGCACATTGAAATAGATGCTACAGTGCATTGGGAGGTCACTGGTATGCAATTGTGTGTTTCTGGTAATAACGCTGACCACTTAGTTGTGTGTCTGTGGTAAAAATGGCTTTTTGACCAAAAAGTCTGTCACAAGCCAACACGATGGTGACCCCTGGACAAAATGACACAGACACCATGTCTGTGCAAATGTGAAAGACGTTGCTGACACGGATTGAAAAGGGGCTATATTTAGTGACGAAACCACAAAGTTGGCAGAACTGCCCCTCGGGTTCTGGGAAATAACGATGGCTTTTCTAGTCCACTAGATCACACTAATATCACTCAACTATTACGGCAATGGCTACCTCATATCACTACAACATGCAAGAAAAACTGTCAAATCAGTTTGAAGATGGGGCTCGTACCTTGCATTTGACACTTTCTCACGTTTTGTAAATGTAATGAATCACCGGATTCACAGCGGTTTTGATAAGGATACTTTGTTAACTGCTCAATATTCAGAAAATGTGAGGATTCCCATGCTTAGGCGGGAATTAAAGAAACTCGTAAGGCTGAACCCAAAACTCCCCTTTCTTTATTTAAGGTGTGAGTTGAAGGCCTTTCAGTGGGGGAAGAGGCGGGGGGGGGAAATAAGTGGGGTTTCTACTACAACTATGAATAATATCAGGCAATGAGTTTGGGAAACTAGCCCCCTCTGTTGCCAGGGGTCAAGCAGCAGTAGGTTTTTCTGCTAACATTTTAAATCTGCTGAAGGACTGTGGCTGACTTACACTGAAAGCAGCAAACTGGCTCACTATTCCCTACACAGGCTTTTAATATTTTTGTGAGACTACAAATGATCTACAAAACCTAATTTATATAAGAATAATATAATATTTTTGGCTGCTACCGTGTTGGGAATTAACAAGCCTTACATTGTGCCGTCAACTATATTAGAATTCTAACTTCTAGTGAGAATAGCACCCTACACTTTTGTCTGAGCAGTGTGACCCAGGAGTTGTGTCCTTGCTTTCATCTCACAGGGCATCAGCTGAGTCTCATAGCATGGAGGAGGCAGCGTGGTCCCAGTATCAAAGCAGTGAAGGCAGGAGCCTTAAAGTGGCAGGGCGACAATCAGTCAAGATCCCTGCTAGCTCAATGGTATTTGTACCTGAAATAATGCCAACTAACTTATCGGCGCAATGCAATGCTGTTTATGTCAAGACCCTAGAGAATGGTAAGAGTCATTTGCCACCAAATATTCTGACAGCCGATGCCTATACTAGCCTCTGTCAGGGGCAACTGCTGGTGCCCATAATGAATGTGGGCTGCACTGATGTCTGATTGAAGCCACAGACAATGGTTGGTAGTCTACACTGTGTGGAGTTGCTCCTGGGGGAGCACGGGCCCCATGTTGTTTTTGAACAGCAAGAAGTAGTCAGCCGAATATATATATATATATATATAAATATATATATATATATATATTTCTTTTACAAATAATAGGGTGATATCAGCTAAATTGGGCCACCTTTCGGTTAATCGCTTGGAAACTAAGAAAAAAGCAATGTATGACATTGAATTGTGTTTTTATGGTTAATAAGGACTGTTTTTAATATTTTTGTGTTGAATTGATGTAATAAACTATAATTGTTCAGGCCCTACAGCTTTTGGAAACATCAGCTGTCACATTTTTTTAGATGAGCAGTGTTCAGGTAAAATGGGCTGGCTGATCAGCTAAAATGAGCCACTCAAACTGTAAAGCGAAACAAAGTCATTTCTCATAAATCATCTTTAATCTCAACACACTAAAACATTGCATTTAAATAACATTAAATGAACTCATGAAGAATAACATTAAAGCATTAAGAATTCATAAAGAATAACATTAAAATTAATTCATGAAGTACCAATTACTTTAGGAGCTCATTTTGGAACATGAATGTGTCTGTGCATGTGTGTGTGTGTGTGTGTGTGTGTGTGGTGTGTGTGTGCCTAACTATGCAGGCTTACACATGCATATCTGGAATTAAAAATACTCTCGGAACAACTGTAAAGAAAGTCATATTAAAATGGGAGACAAGGCTACTCTTTTAGACTGATGCTTCAGTAAATCACTCATTCATCACAGTGTGTGTGTGTGTGTGTGTGTGTGTGTGTGTGTGTGTGTGTGTGTGTGTGTGTGTGTGTGTGTGTGTGTGTGTGTGACAGAGCGCTAGATAGTGAGAGCTAGCTCACGATGCGCCCTGGACCAGAGCTAACACACACATACATAATTAGAAGGGAAAATGTGAAAAGAGGCATGTAATATATACAATAATATAATATAATAATCTATAAATAGCCTACTTTTAATAAGAGGAACCATTAAAATATCCGCTAAAGCTCAATTCAGAAGGTGGCTCATTTTGGCTGAAATGCATGGCTCAATTTACCTTAACACATTAAGGTCAATTGAGCCACTAACAAAAAATACTTTTTTTTGCAAACTATCAGCATTATATCTGATGGAGGCCATCAGAGCATGTAGTATACATAATCATTTATAGATGTACATTTGTTTTTTATTGATTTATCAACCTTATTATTGACAAGGAAATTTTCATATGTCAGGCCACTCACCTTGAAGTTCTCCTGGGCAGTCTCGATGTGAGGCATTGCCCCGACCACCATAGCAACCATAGACCAATCAAGTCAATTTTTACATGTCAAGTACAGTTGTGGCAACAGTTTAATATAATTTGCAGTCAGTGTCTGTTAAAATTTTGAGAGCTGAGACGCTCAAACCTTAAATGGCTCATTTTACCTGATGGCCTAATTTAGCTGATATCACCCTATGTATTCTTATCTAACATCGGTTCTATGTCAGCAGCTACTTCTCGTGACTTTAAATTCCCAACCGAGAAATTACCTAATAGCAGGACTAGATCAATGCGTTGTTTCCATAAAGATGAATTGTACGGCGCTGTAGTGACATGTGACTGAGACCTCGGGATGTTTTCGGGAGTAAACAGCAACAAAAGACATAGCATCTCAAGTTCGTGTGGGAAAAATGTGTGAAAAGAATTCGTCATGAGTCGTGAGTTGTGTTATTCTGCTGGGATGGGGGGTAACCACACCACAGAAAAAAACAACAACACCACGCATTTTTGTGGAAGGAGTTCTGCTGAGAGGTCACTCCAGGACAAACTTTGGACCACTTCTTCCTTTTTTCAGATAAACTAAAACAAAAAACAATTTCTACTTGCTAAGAGACCGCACAAACTGCAAATATGCATCTATAGAAATCATGCACTTTCTAAAACTGAGAAAAATGTTCAAAGATAAATACTTCAACATTTCTTTTCACGTTGCTTTTTTATTTCCCTAGAATTCTCAAAACAACTGATTAATCAAGCAAGCTTTACTACAGATGTCAATTTCTTGTTGAGTTAAATGTTTAAAATAGGCTATTTAAAAAAAAATACAATTAAGATACAAAAATATGACTCGCCAAATAAAGATTTCGTCTTAATTCTGAGTGCAGGTATGTATCGTGTCCTACGCACATTCATATGACCAGTAAACAACCCAAAACCGATCCAACTTTACCGATGTAAAAGCCCATTTTCTAAATAAATCTATATAGCCTATATGTTTTTGCTTGACTAATCAGTTGTTTTGGGAATTGGAGGGATTTAACGCCAACTCATACATTTCTGAATCAATCTTTTAATTACGGGTTGAGGGTTTGTTCTTTTGCAATGTATAATACATGACGAGGCAACAATAGTATAGCTACTCCCGTCAAGTATTTCCGCACTTCGCTTCCGTTTCTGTATGCGATAAACAAAGTAGTTGGTAGTAGCCTAAGCTTCGATTCAGTATGTTTATTACACGGTGGATTATATTTGTACTACTAAAGCATTTTCCTTTAAACGTGACCGGCTCCCACCATGATCCACGGGTGACGCTGACTGGTGAAGGTAAATCATTATATCAATTCATTCAACAGTTATAGGCTGCCATAGTTAACGGAATACATTTAGATATAAACAATTTTATACGATCCTTTACTGCAGATAACTATATCGTGTAAACGCTATTTAAACGTTTGTTTCCTTAAAGTGTAAGTTATTAAATCATTATTTTTTATATTTTTTATTAATTTATTAAATTAAAATGTATGCAAATACAGCAGCATTACCTTAATATAAATACTTCTCAAATTATTTTAACCATATGAATCTATACAAAATGGATAGCTAATCTAATATATACCATTATTTTGCCTATTTCTTTATTACTAATGGACAATAATTGTGTTAAAACCACTTGTACTCCGGTGTCCCACTGTTTATTATTTTTTATTTTATTTAAAACGTATTTTAACATTACAGTTGCCATGAGATATTGGTTTTCCTTTACGGACTTGAATAGCCCAAGTGTTTATGCCTCTACTACCTGACCTGGCAAGCTGTTCCAGGCATTATATAATATATTATACATAATACTGTATATGCTACTATTATAATTGAGTTTGCGTAGTCTAGCATCCTGACAGTCGCCCACTCCACTGATTATGACATTTTCTCAGAGGATGCGGAGCACTACCTCTGCCACTGCCACAGGTTTAACTACAATAAAATAATTGTAGCTCAGTAGTCAAAATCATTTTAATAACTGTTGTTGTTCATCAGCAATATTGCAATATGAAACACATGTCTCATAAATAAATAAGACTACGAACCAGTGCCTTCTTGAAAGCGGAGATGTTCCTGACACGCTTTGGATTGTAGACATTGTAGACTACCATTTGTTTTGCTTTCCTCCGGGCTCTGAATGGCAGAGGCGAAGCTTGCATTAATGTTGTCTGCCTCCATGCCTCTTTTTTACAACGATCTGTAAGTGTGGGGTTATTTTTCCCTTAATTATTTCCTTTTTCATGTCTACCTCCTCTACCAACATCACCTTTTCCTCCACAGTCCAATTTGGTTTTTGTTTTAAATCCATTTTGCTTAGCCTAACATTAGCCAACAAGGCATCTTTTATAATGAGGGTCTGTTTAACTTTATTGGAAACTTGTGTTGACCATTAAAAAATACAGATTTTCCAAAAGCAGTTTGGTTCTTCCTCTTTGCAATTTCAGCGATTGATTGCTTAATGTTTTCATTTGCCGCACCCGTGATTGTCGCAAAAACACACTTAAGAGTTACTCTTGTGAATATTTAAAGACTTACCTGTGAGAAATTGTGATCGGCTCGATAACTACGTTTCACCGACCAATTTAAGCAAAGAATGATTTCACTCAAATGTAAGCCCTTAGGGGGTGTGTTAAGTGTAATTCTTAAGATATTTGATATTTGCGGGCTCAATTATGCGTTTGCTTGCCTTTGTGCACAATTCATGCAATACAAGTGATATTGGCTTCAAGCACTCTCGGATGTTGGCTGAGGACAGCATTTTTCTGGCTTCATTGACTTGAAATGACAACTTCTTCTTGATTATAACATCCCAATTTATTATTTTACTCTCGTGATTTTGCGTGTGCATATTTGAGGTTGGACCTTTTGGAGTGACATAGGCTATTCATGAATTCATGAGCCTATGAAGTAGACTCTGTTTGTATTCATACCCTTGATAAAGATTAACAAAATAGATAGTATAAAATAAACTATATAAGTAATGATCTTTATTTTATGCTTTAATAATAATGCATTGGCACGAACCACAATCGAACGGTTCACAAATTATATTTCTTTTCTCATAAAAATCAAGAATCACAAATATTCATAACCCTGTTCCCAGTACTTTGTGGTTCCTCCCTTGGCTATTATAACAGCAAGTAGTGTTGTACGAGATTATGGAACTTCTTGGGGGGATCCTCAACCATTCCTCCATGCAGAATTGTTTTAGTTTTAGTTTTAGTTTTATTCTTGGGTTGATGTTTGTGGACTGCTTTTTTGAGTTCAAACCACAAATGTTCAATTGGATTCAGGTCTGGAGACTGAGATGGCCATGCCAGGACATTGGTCTTGTGCTCTGTCAACCATTTGTTAGTGCTTTGGACATATGTTTGGGATCGTTGTCTTGTTGGAAGGTCCATCTGCGGCCAAGGTGTAGCTTCCTGGCAGAGGGAATAAGGTTTTTGGACAAAATGTCTTGGTACATGCTGGAGTTCATGGTTCCATCTATTTTAATAAGGGCCCCAGGGCCTATGGATGAAAAACAACCCCAAAGCATTAATGATCCACCACCATGCTTCGCCATAGGCATGAGGTGCTTTCCAAATTACTTGCATTCTTTGGACGCCAAACATAACACTGATGGGCATGTCCAAAAAGCTTGATTTTTGTTTCATCTGACCACAAGACATGGTTCCAGTTGTAGTTCAAATGTAGTTTAGTCTTTCACCATGATGATAGCTGACCACAGTATTTCAAATGTGTGTTTCCTTCTTTTTATACCCTAGGGAAGCAGGAAACCATTGTAGGCCACTGTATAGTTCTATAACCTTTGAATTAACTTCAAATAAGTTGTATATTTATGAAGGTTTGTTTTTGTTGGATTACATTTAAAAGAATAGTTAGGGGTGTGAATAATTGTGATCAGGTGTGATGGAAAAATAATATTATTAATAAAACAAACTTTTTCTGAACAATTGTATTACTATTGTAGGTTTTGAATTTTCAGCATTTTTTTAGCATAAAATATACCTCATTACTTATATAGTTTGTTTTATACTATCTCTTTATACTATTTATCTGAATAAACTGAGTCTTATTCCGGGTATGAATAAAAACGGAGTCTACTGGTTGTCACAATATTGCGAGCGTGTTAACTAATAATAGTTAGTTTCTCAAAACAGGCTGCAGATATTGTTGTGCACATGCAGATTTTGAGATTGATGGGTAACACATTTGTTGGCTGCTGTGAGTCTTGGTGTGTTCATCAGTTTCTTGCAGCATGTTTTTCCTGCTCTTATCAGGCATACCGCTTGCTCTGGAAACTTATCTTTGGGTGATGGAAATAGGGCGGGGTTCATAATACAGTATGCATGGCTAAGAATCAAACCGATATATCAAGCCACAATGCATTACCGCCTTTACCTTCTGTATCCAGTGCTGAAATACATAATTCTAGTGTGACTGACGTAGACATTACAATATTTTGCGCTGGGTGTTTACTTGATCTCAGAGACTGTTTGGCCTTCATTGTAGTAATCGGCTGAACTGGTGGTCTGCAGACACTATTGTCTTTTGCAACTTTTTGCATTTGCATTTGACAATATGCCACTGATGGCAGTCAGGTCCATAAGTATTTGGACATTTTTCATAATTTTGGCTCTGTACGCCAGCACAATGGATTTGAAATGAAATGGGCTTTAAGTGTAGACTTTCAGCTTTAATTTAAGGGTTTTGTCAAAAATATTGTATGAACCGTGTAGGAATTACAACCATTTTTATACATAGCCCCCCCAATTTTAGGGGCTCAAAAGTAATTGGACAAACTAACATAATCATAAATTAAATTGTCATTTTTAATACTTGGTTGCAAATCCTTTGCAGTCAATGACTGCCTGAAGTCTGGAACCCATAGACATCACCAGATGCTGGGTTTTTTCCCAGGTGATGCACTGCCAGGCCTTTACTGCTTCTGTCTTCAGTTCCTGCTTGTTCTTGGGGCATTTTGCCTTCGGTTTTGCCTTCAGCAAGTGAAATGCTTGCTCAATTGGATTCAGGTCAGGTGATTGACTTGGCTATTGCAGAACATTCCACTTCTTCGCCTTAAAAATGTCTTGGGCTGCTTTCGCAGTATGCTTCGGGTCATTGTCCATCTGCACTGTGAAGCGCCGTCCAATGAGTTTTGAAGCATTTGGCTGAATCTGAGCAGATAATATAGCCCCATACACTTTAGAATCCATCCTGCTGCTTTTGTCAGCAGTCACATCATCAATAAATACAAGGGAACCAGTTCCATTGGCAGCCATACATGCCATAGCACTACCTCCACCATGCTTCACAGATGAGGTGGTATGCTTCGGATCATGAGCAGTTCCTTCCCTTCTCCATACTCCCTTCTCTTCCCATCATTCTGGTACAAGTCTTTGTCTCATCTGTCCATAGGATGTTGTTCCAGAACTGTACAGGCTTTTTTAGATGTTTTGCTAACTCTAATCTGGTCTTCCTGTTTTTGAGGCTTACAAATGGTTTACATCTTGTGGTAAACCCTCTGTATTTACTCTGGTGAAGTCTTCTCTTGATTGTTGACTTTGACACAGATATGCCTACCTCCTGGAGGGTATTCTTGATCTGGCCAACTGTTGTGAAGGGGTTTTTCTTCACCAGGGAAATAATTATTCTGTCATCCACCACAGTTGTTTTCCTTGGTCTTCCGGGCCTTTTGGTTTACCTGAGCTCACCAGTGCGTTCTTTCTTTTTAAGAATGTACCAAATAGTTTATTTGGCCACACCTAATGTTTTTCCTATCTCTCTGATGGATTTGTTTAGATTTTTCAGCCTAATGATGGCTTGCTTCACTGGCAGTGACAGCTCTTTGGACTTCATATTGAGAGTTAACAGCAACAGATTCCAAATGCAAATGCCACACTTGAAATCAACTCTAATCAACTCTAGGCCTTTTATCTGCTTACTTGTAAATTAAATAATGAGGGAATAACACACACCTGGCCATGGAACAGTTGAGCAGCTAATTGTCCAATTACCTTTGGTCCCTTAAAAAGGGGGGGACCACATATAAAAAGTGCTGTAATCCCTACACCGTTCACCCAATTTGGAAGCTGAAAGTCTGCACTTTGAGCTCATATTCATTATTTAATTTCAACTCCAATATGCTGTGGTAGACAGCTAAAATAACAATAACGTTGTCATTGTCCAAATATTTATGGACCTGACCAGGGCCGGTTCTACACATTTTGGTGCCCTAGGCGAGATTGGCATTTGGTGCCCCCCAACAAACATCAATCAGACATCACCATGGAAGCTAGCCACATTATTATCACTGATATAATGTTGTAGCCAAGCCTACTCTAATTTTGGTAGCCTAATAATAAAGCTTGAGACTCAAGGCAAGCATGAGGGTTTTGCAACTGCAATTCAGGTGTAGTAGCCTAGTTTTGGGAATAACTGCAGGTGGGTACTAATAAGCTTCAAGCCAAAACGTGAGGGTTGGGTAACTCAGCATCAGCATGCATTCATCCTTCAATCTGTATGAGTCTAGCAGTAGCTCTTAGCATTGCATTATCTAGCTAGCATTAGCTTGTTTATTACTTAGCTAGTTAGCTCCCTAGCCTCCTACAATAACACAGAAACACAACAAAATGGCATTTTGATGACATAGCCTACCTCTTAATTGGGCTCTCTTTTCCTCCTCCTCCTTCCTCCGTTTTCTCCCCTGCGCACCTGAAGGCTTGTGCCTTTTCAAAGTCATTGTGCAAATATAAAATCTGTCATCGATCTGATATCTGACTGCATCAGTAGTGCGTGCCTCTCTGACCCCGTCACCTGCACTTGACCCGACAGTAAGCAGCCAGGCGTCGTATCCCCCACCTCAGTAACATCATCTCTGTCAAAGTTAGTGGCGTAACGGAACGTAGTTGATCCGTGATCCGTACGGATCACCCCCCACGGTTCGGCACGCATATGAACCGCGGATTAATTGCTAAATTGAACCATCATAGAGAAATACAGTTTTTCTGCCGCTGTTACGTTTTAAAGTAACAATTCCCTAAATCTCGATGCAGAGTTACAGTGAAGAGATAGACAAGACAGGTGCGTGTGTGACAGTGTTGGTTCTGCCCGCAGCGAGTTTCGAACCGAGGGATCTCGACGTGACAAGAGAGCGATTAAGCTCGCTGAGCTAAAGACTCAAGTCTCCAACTCTGGGAACTAATCACATTCTTATACACGTCACTTTCTGTAGCGGACGCTCACGTACCAGAGCACACCCGCTACACGTGCTGTGTTTTGCTCTGAAGCGCAACGATTGGTTAATTATGTACAAAAAAAGCCATTGTGTGTTTACGTCATGTTGAATCCCAACGAATCAATCAGACATTATCGCATTGCAAAAAGCAGACAAGTCATGGCTAGCGGAGGAGCGGAGGAACTTCCCGCATCATTTAAATCACATTGTGGCAGCCCAAGGGGCTGCACAAGGAAATGGCTGCCTGGCCTACAACACATGGGAGCCAGAAAACACTACATTTCCCAGCAGGCCACAGTTACACCTGAGCCGAGTCAAGCAATGGGGACTAACGACCAGCTGAAGGCTATTTCGAGGCCTATTTAAAGGACTGACACACATTACCCATTGAAAGGACTAGGAACGTGTTTGGAAAGGAGTTGGTGAGTGTGTTTGGGAAGTAGAGAACCTGTGAAGTCGTTTGACCAGTGAAGTCGTTTGACCAGTCAGGATTTGAGGAGAGAGTGTTTTGGAGTGTTGTGTATGAAATTGGATTGTTTTGAGGACCCCCTTTGGATTGACTACGGACTGGATTACGGAACTGAACTGGATTTTGGAACTGGATTTTGGACACTGACAACGATATAAAGATTGCGGACTTTGTGTTTGTATTCCCCCGAATACCCCGCCTTTGTTTTGTGTAGTGTTTGACAAGAGTAAGTTTAATAAATTATCATTTTGTTTATATTACTGCCTCCTCTGTGTTCTTGAACTTGCCTACGCCCTCTACAAGGTCTGTGTGTGTCGCCCAACCCCTGGGGACACCACAGCATGTATGGGAGCACTTTGGCTTCCCTGTAAATTATATTGGCTGGTTACCTGTGGCCTAATCTATCCAACATTAGATACATTTAAAACACTCGACATTCGTAGTCAGCTGTTAAAAAAAGTAGTAACGTTAGGCATTTGCATGCAGTGACCCATGCCAACTCTTAGGGGTGCAGTGAACTTGTTAGCTAATTTAGTTTAATCTCTTAGTATACAGTATATGTGCAATGTTAGTTAGCCAGCGATTTCTACTTCGGCTGCCTCGCTACAAAACATTTAGCAGCCTTGCTTGCTGGTTGTTGATTGTTAAATGCCCAAGCAATTGAAGAATGGTTACGTTAAGTTAGTCGTCACACAGATCAGTGACACTTGACAATTGTTATTAACTAGCTCGCAATTGTTAGCTATCTTAGGAAACCAAGATTGGATGTCTACCCCTAACATTATTGTGTAAGCAGTGATAACGGGTTCTCGAGGTTAACTAGCTGGCTAAAAATGGCTAGAAGAAAACATACTAGGTCAGAGTTGGCTATGCTGAACGATTAGCTAGATGGTTAACGTTAGTTAACCAGCCTCGCTAATGCGTTTCCAAGCTGTTTGCAGAGGGAAGATAAGTGAAGTGTTTCAAACGAGCTATCGAGCCAGCTCGTGGTGTCAACCAACTAAACGTTTCTACAGTTTGTAGAACAGATTATGGCAGTTTTCAAGTTCAATAGCTAGCTCAATTGAGCAATAGATAACATTAACGTTTTCTGAATTGGCTAGCTACATACCAAAGCGGGTACACGCTAGCTAGCTAGCCAAGACTAGGTCTATGCTACCGTTAGCTAACTCCGTATAAGAAATGTTAGCGATAGCTAGCAAGCTTACTAACCGCTAGCTTATTTACCCTACAACTCAGACTCTGGAAAACATCAGTTAGCCAATTAGCTAGTACTTGGCTACTTTAGGACTAAGATGACTCCATAGACGCTAGTTAGTTAACGGTAGCTTACTAACCTAACATTTTAAAAAGTGGTAAATGGGCAAAAATGTTCACTGCTTTAAGTGTTTTACAGAATAAATGGAAATCAAAGTAATATTTGTCTTTTTTTTTTTTTTTTTTTTTTTTTTTACTGATCCGAAAAATGATCCGATCCGTGACTCAAAACCGTGATGCGATCCGAACCGTGAGTTTTGTGATCCGTTGCACCCCTAGTCAAAGTGTAGGCCAGATGAAACATTGGCCGTGTCCGAAACCGCTCACTCGTTCCCTTTTCCCTATTCCCTATATAGTATATACTATATAGTGTACTATTTAGAGAACGAAAGTAGTGTTTTCGGAGACTACAACTGAACGTCATTTGCGTCAAAAAAAAAAAAGTGCCGGATATTCAGGTGACGCAAGCGGATGTGCTCAGTATCATAAACAAACCGAGCATTCATGGCGGCAGGTTTAAATGTGCTAAAGTTTTGAGTTTCAAAGACGGGCAAAATTTTGTGTAAATGTAAATAAATGTAAGTAACGTCGCTGTATTTCTTTCTGTCGCCATTCTTTCCCTTCTCTCCTTCGGTATGACACGACCGCATTGCATTGTGGTAGACGGGATCAATTCTAGGGTAAAGTAGGGTACAGTCAATGTACACTACAAATCACGGTGAATTGTGGGTATTTTCTCATTCCCTATTTAGTGTACGAAATTCACATTTTAGAATTCGTCGCACTCTACAAAATGGCGTCCACACAAAGTAGTGTACTAAATAGGGAATAGGGAGTGGTTTCGGACACGGCCATTGTGTGAGGAACAGAACAGGGGTGCAAAGTGTATTTCTTTTTGTTCATTGGGAGGAAAGGAGAGGCCGCACACCAGCCACCAGCGATTGTTTTTTTTGTTTTTTTGTGAGCGACCTGGCGCCCCTAGCCGACATGGCGCCCCAGGCAGCTGCCTGTATTGCCTGTGCCTTGAGCCGGCCCTGGACCTGATTAAAAGCAAGGCTACAATATATCAGTAAGGCATAACAAACAAAAAAACCTACTCACTCATTCGAAGGACATCCGATGCACCTTGTGCTCCGCGAAATCAATCACAATTCTCTTTTGGCAAGATCTTCAGTGACAAAGACTGCTCAACTTTGCTGATGTTTCACAAGGAACAGGGTCTAACGTGATGGCATGGAAGTCTGAGGGGAAAAACATCATCTTGGAACAACTGTGACCGAAAGGACATACTACCGTGATGTCCGTGCATGGTTCGAGAAGCAAGGCTAACCAGACGAGCAACTCTGAATGAGTTGACTGCACATATCTAGTTTCATAGAACAGTCTGATGAGAATTTCGCAGAGAGGGATAAAACGGTCGGGTTGCAGTGCATAAACCTCTTAGTACACTGCACGGTTGCGAGTAAGGTAGTGCAAAGAACACAGGCAGTGGTCTACTGAGCAGTGAAAAAAAGTAATGGTCAAATGAGTCATCCTTCACCCTGTTCTCAACCAGTCCATATGTGGCTCACACCAAAAGAAACCTACAGGCCCGAGTGCTTGTTTCCTTCAGTGAAGTTCTAGCAGCTCTATCATGGTGTGAGGTGCATTTTCATGGCATTGTTTAGGACCACTCAACCTCTTAGAGGGCAAGGTTAACGCCAATAAATAAAAAGCTATTCTGAGTGATCACCTTCATCCTGTGGTGAAGCATTTCTATTCTGATGGTTGTGGTCTCTTCCAATGCCCCCATCCATGGGCATGAGTGGTCACTGAATGATTTGATGAGCATGAAAACGATGTAAACCATATGCCATGGTCATTTCAGTCACCAGTTTTCAACCCAATTGAACACTTGGAGATTCTGGAGTGGCGTCTGATACAGCATTTTCCACCACCATTAACAAAACACCAAATAATGGAAGTTCTCATGGAAGAATGGTGTGGTATCCCTCCAACAACGTTCCAGACACAGGATCTATGCCAAGGCTCATTGAAGCTGTTCTGGTGGCTTGTGTTGGGCCAACGCCTTATTAAGACACTTTATGTTGGGGGTTCCTTTATTTTGGTAGTTACCTGAAAATGCAGTTGTCAATTGTTATTTTTGCCAGAACACTGCATTACATACTGACATTTAAAAATGCATGACTGATTATTGATGGCATTAATGCAAATGGTCAGTAGTCTATATACAGAAATTGTAATTTCACCATAAACAATATAGAGGTTTTGTTTTAAACACTATTATATAGGGTCTGTACTGTCTCTTAGTTAGGATACAATTTTTTTTATTATTTTGTGGCAAAATAACATAATCCGTGTGACAAATCAACATCAGCATTGGTAAAAGCTATTAATCACTTCAGCGGATTAAAACACAATTTCTTAAATTAGTTAGAATTCTGGAGAAAAAAAAATTCAGGGAATAAAAACATGGTTAAATATAGCTGTAAGCAGCAATTAACGGGGTCCAATCAAAATGTGCCAATCATTGCTTATTGCAAACATTTTGCCTCCAAGTTCAGGAAGGCATTAGCAAGAAGGTAAAGCATTGTATTGTTCATTGCTCATTACAATGCAAGTCCCATGATCATGGTTCAACAGACCCTGAGATATGCCTCATATCCTCTTAACGTGTCTTCACCGTAAACTTCATTAGCGCATAACGGCCAAATGATTTTAAGCATTAAAAAAGTAGTATAGTTTATAGTAGTTAATAAAAATGGGTTACTCCAGGCATACTTTGAGTGAAATTTGGTGACGATCCGATCAACTTTGTAGGAGAAGAAGCAAAAAAAAATCAAAATGGTGGAAAATCCCATGTGGTGTTAAGTGAACACTTTATATGAGATAGATCTGCCTTGAGCCAGAATCATTTTGATTCTAGACTAAACTGTTCTTGAGTTACAGGCCAAAAATGTAAAATGGCTCATAATAGTGCCATGTATCATTGATCATGTATCAAAACAAAATCGAATCATTCCTCCTACATTTGATTGGCTACACAATCCCTAGCATTCTCTACCCCTTGTGATAAAATAAAGGTAAATAAATAACATTACATTTACACTTTTGGCATTTAGCAGATGCTCTTATCCAGAGCGACTTATAAGATGTGCATTTATGCATGTTAAGATTAATCATTGTTCGCACAAGCGATCAGTGTAGTGTCAATTAGTTCATATACAGAGTCAGTGATAGTGGAGTCTGAAGACGTGGGTTTTGAGTCTCAAGATCACTGGCCGGAAGACTAAACATGCGGCGGCATTCTGAACTAGTTGCAGTGGCTTGATGGCAGAGATCACCAAGGCCTGGACCAGGAGTTGTGTGGCCTCTTGGGTGAGGAACGGGTGAATTCTCTGGACGTTGTGGGGGGAGAATCGGCAGGTCCGGGTGATTACTGTGGCCGCAGTCATGCCAAATAAGAAATATTGTTGTCTAATGTGTACTACTCTTCCCCCCCAGATGTCCATGTCCGGAGATACAGTCTGAATTGCAGTAACAGACGCATAGAGCTTCTTCCGGGTTTTCCCCAAAACAACAGTGTTTATGTCGGCGGCCACGGCAAGCTGTGGTACCTTAATTTCAACAGGCGCAACCAGTCGAAGAAGGTAAGCTTTTCATATTAATTTGATTCAACCTCCATCTAACAGGACAGCTGATGTGTGCTTTTAACAGAGTGTGGCATGTGTTCTGTGTGCAGTAAGACAGATGCAGGTTCACTAGACAGGTCCGATTCACTAATCGGGGGCAGGCAGACCTGCTTGTGGAGTGGCAAAGATGTTTCAGATTTTTGTTCCGTCGGAGCTCAAAAACCCACAACTGCATACCTGGATTGATTATTTCATTAACTGAATGAAGGTGATCGAAATTAATATACTGTAGCAGCTACAGTTACAGTTAATGGAATCAGAAATTATGCAAACAATTTTCCTGACAATTTTGTCCCTAGCTGCATTTTTACTTTTCCAGGCAACCTTCCCTGCATTGGAAAGGAAACGGAGCGATCGAAAGCCAACAGCACCAGTAAGAGCAGTCCTCGGGAAACTGATAAACTCAGAAGGGGGGCTTTGTTTGGCGAACGAATGATTGATTGTTGGTTTGATGCGATTCAGGGCAACTATGATGTCACCACACTGCACAGGGTCGACGCCACTCGTCTGTTTGTGTGCGGAAGCAATGGGAACCAGCCAAAGTGCTGCCTCATGGTACGTCGCACCAGATTATCAATACATCTTTCTCAGGCTCCATTTGGAATTTTTGAGTTCGCTGATCCGCTCTGAGAGTACGTGCCAAAGTTTTATCTACCTTTAATGTTGCTTTGTTTCTCTCCCGCCCCCCCACACACACACATACACACACATGGCAAAGACATTGGACATGGTGTGCATCGAGGACATTTCACCGAGCGGAATTGCACCATTTAATGTGACCGAGCGAGCACCTTCCCTGTATATCGGTGAGTCACTCACCAAAGGACATGCTTCGGCCTCCTCTTCCACTGCTCCCTGAAACAACTACAGGCTCTCCCTTTGGGACTTCACAAGCAGTGAAAAGCTGAGTCTGTGGGTGAGTGCGACTTAACCAGTAACCAGTGTCTGCTCCTTATCTCGCTAGATAATGATGTGTACGCTGCTGTGAGCAGAGAAGCCAAGCAGAATTCAGTGGCGATACGCAGGATCGGGAACAAGACCCATATGTGGCCAGAAATCGCCAAGCAAGGTAAAAGCCAAGGAATCGCTGTTACTGGGCACTCGGTCACATACAGACTGCATACAGTTGGACTGCACCTTACTGATGTACAGCTCTGGCGATAATTCTCCAGCCATCTTAATGCACTCTTGTAAGTTTCTTTGAGTAAAAACGTCTGCCAAATAACTACGTTGTAAATTGTACCTTTTCTGGCTTAAAACCGCAGCGATGAAGTGTGTCAGAGGGACGGTGAAACCCAAAGCTGCAGTGGGTAGCTGCACAGGCGGTTCTCTCTAGTGGTGCAATGCATTTTTTCCCCTTTCCGTTTCGATCGCCATTTTTGGAACGGGCAATCACAGGCGGAGGTCCTCCCTTTTCACCTTTCCCCCCCGTCGTCCAGTCCAGGGCGGCGGGCGTTTACATCCATCCACCGCCATGCGCAAAGTCAGCTGACCAATCCTTTTCCACACTTGCAGTCCACGTAAGCAGCGCACCAACTGCATTGAAGGACTGTGTCAAAGAATGCAGCTGAGGGGTAGGGATCGCTGGCAGAGGTTTTAAATATGAGCAAAACTACCTTCTCACTCTGATGTGGTATAACTGTGCTCAGGCTTGGGGGTGGATGTGCTTTTGTAACGGAGTTGGTTCTGCCCGCAGCGAGTTTCGAACCGAGGGATCTCGACGCGACAAGAGAGCGATTAAGCTCGCCGAGCTAAAGACTCAAGTCTCCAACTCTGGGAACTAATCACACTCTTATACACGTCACTTTCTGTAGCGGACGCTCACGTACCAGAGCACACCCGCTACACTTTGCGAATAAGCCAACGGTCAGTGACCAATCCAATCAAGAGCAAAATCGCTACCTAATCTGAATAGATGGATTTTTCTTTTTTTACTTGGTGGTAGTGTGCTGGGTTTTCACCCAGGTGGGTGCTGCACATAAGCTCCCCCTTCACACAGTAAAGTGCTTTGAGATTGTGAAAGGCGTTATAAATATATATGCAATCCATTATAATGATAATTATTATTATTGTTATCATGATTACGTTTTTCACCTTACCGGTGTGGTGTCCGAGACTGCCGCTGGATGATCGCTCTTCCGCCGGTCGTGTTTCTCAGAGCAGAGGTACATCAGCATGGCGTTCAGTGGGCCCAGGGAGGACCAGTTGCAGGACAAGGTGTACACCTTCCTGGTGCAGGAGAGTTCAGACAACCATCCGGAAGCCAGCGCATGGAACTCGTGGGTCACCCAGGTCTGCAAGGTAAGCACTTTGCCTGTGCCCCCCCCCACCACCACCACCACCACAGGGCCCGAACACTGCTGTGGCCAGCGGGGTCCCAAAGTGGTGGTCGAGACCCACTAGTGGGCCGAGGGACGGGGTTTGAGGAGGGTCGCGAGGTGGCACAAGAGAAAAATAACTTCCTGTTTAATATAATACACTTTACATTCACACCAGTCAAATTAAACACGGCACTTTGTTACAGCAGGCATACTGCTCGTGCGGGTCCTTTTACATAATTAAGTCAGAAAACATTTGAATTCTTTGAAACTCTGAAACGACTGGTCCACACGGTGCGTGACTGAGTGCCTCCGTCTCCCTGCTTACCAGGCGGACATGGGTGGCCCGAAGACGATGCTGCAGAAGAGCTGGACGTCCCGTCTGAGCGCCAGGCTGTCCTGTGGAATCCATGACAGGAAGGAATACTTCAACCAGCTTTTGGATGTGGCTGTCCTGCAGGCGGACAACTGGACGCAGAGCAGGGTGTATGGACTGTTCCGGAATGGCTGGTACGGCTTCACCCCGCCTGGCCTTTCTTCAGCTGCCCTCGTCTGGCTTTCAGGCCTGCACTGAGTACTTGGTGCAAATTCGTAGTGGTCATCGGCCCTTCCAAAAATGCAACACAACTTTTAAAAACAGAAAGTATTTGTGTCACCGGGTACTTGACAGGTGACACTGGCAATGTAAATGTAAAACCAAAAAAAAGAGAACGGAAACAATAACAAGCCAACTGAAACAAACATTTCTGTAGCTTAAGTTTGAAGTTTGAAAGATTACCAAAACCGTCAACTTCCTCTTAATGGTGACTAAGTATTTATTCAGATAAGAGAAAGGAATGATTCCGCAGCTGATTATCAGACACAGAGTGTTTTCTGTGCGAGGCTCTTCCTCATCCATGAATGTAACCAAACATGGTGAAATGTTTTTAACCGTTAGGACGAGGGCCAGAATGAAGTTGTGAACTGTGCGTGTGTGTGTGTGTGTGTGTGTGTGTGTGTGTGCGTGCGTGTCTGTGTGTGTGTCTGCGTGCGTGTCTGTGTGTGTGTGTGTGTGTGTGTCTGTGTCTGTGTGTGAGTCTGTGTGTCTGCGTGCATGCCTGTGTGTGTGTTTGCGTCTGTGCTTGTGTGTGTGCGTGTGCATGCCTGTGTGTGTGTGTGTGTCTGCGTCTGTGTTTCTGCAGGGGTATGACTGCGATTTGCATATACACGATGGGCGATATCGACCACGTCTTCAAAAACTCTGACTTCGAGGGTTTCACAGGGGCAGTCCCGAACCCAAGGCCCGGAGAGGTATGAGCTTCTTTTTTTCCCCCCTGTGTTTTTCCGCTGTTCGGCCCATCTAGGCTCCCTAATAATACATTCCAGCATTCTACATGCGATGCAAGCTAAACTGACAAGCCTATAGTTCCCTGGGTCAGTACGGTCCCCCTTCTTATATATTGGAATTATACTACCCTGCTTCCAGTCATCTGGTATTTCTCCAGTGATTATGGATTGAATGAAAATATCTGTCAATGGTTTATATATAATTTCCCCAAGTTCTTTGAGTACTCTGGGATATATGCCATCCGGGCCTGCTGCTTTATTTGTCTTAAGTTTTTGTAGTTTTTGTAGTACTTCTACGTCCCTTATCTCAAAGTCCTCCAAAACATGCTGTACCTTGTCTATACATTTAGGCATGTTTATAACCTCTTCTCTAGTAAAGCTCTCAACAAAGTAACTGTTTAGTGTGTTAGCAATATCCTTATTATAAACCAAAGTTCCTTCCTTATTCTTAATGCACTTAACCTCATCCTTAACTTTCCTTTTTCTACTACAATATTGAAAAAACTTCTTAGGATTACTTTTTGCATCTTGGGAAATTTTTATTTCAAACCGCCTTTTAGCTGATCTTATTTCCTAAAAAGTTATCCTTTTTATATATTCTGTACAGTCGCTTCTTCTGCCTCGAAATCTCCTGTAAAGATCTAGTCATCCACTGCAGAGACTGTTTTTTCATCCTATTTTTCCTTACTTTTGGGAAGAATTTACACTGTACATCTACAATAACCCTTTTAAATATAGTCCATTTTTCATTCACAGTTCTGCAATCTAGAAGTTTTACCCAATCTATATTACTTAAATTCTCTCATTTTATTATGCTCGTTTAAAATTTTAAATTCTAGAGTTAGAGGAGGCCGTCTTAACTTGCCAAAAAAATATAAAAAATAACTGCACTGTGGTCGTTTGCCCCTAGTGGTTCTCCTACCTCTGTGCTGCAAATTCTATCAGGATTGTTACACAAAACCAGATCCAGTATTGATTTCCCTCTCGTAGGCTGAGTAACAGACTGTACCAAAAAGCAGTCATTGACCATATCTAAAAACTCCTATTCACATTTGCCCTGACCTGTCACTATCTCCCAATTAATAGAGGGGTAATTGAAGTCACCCATTATTATCGTCTCTCCTTCAGCACAGGTTTGTTTTATGTTACCAAAGAGCGTACTATTTATGTTACTGTCTGAAGCTGGAGGTCTATAGCATACTCCTATATTAAGTTAAAGTGGAGTTATATGGAGTTAAAGTGCTGTTCAGTTGAACCCATTGCAGGCTCATGTCCTTTTCATGCTGGTGAACACTCACCGGTCAGGGTATAAGATCTTTGCCACAGTGGTGAGTGAGTTACCACCACAGTTTGGCACATTAGACGGCACGATTAAATGCATGCCAATGATACTGCTTACCAGGAGAGGACAGAAAAAAACTGACAACAAAAAAAGACACACACACACACACTGGTAACTGTCAGTGAAACAGTGTCCTTGAGAGAAACATCTCAAATACAATTTTTGGAGAAAAATAGATTATTGTCATTGGCAGGGGGTAGTGTATGGTGAGACATTTATATCGAATATGACAGATGGTCCTGACAATCTTCAGGTGAACATTTCAAAGCTTTGAAAAAGACCAATAAAACAGTCTGTTGACCGTACGTGAATGAGCCGGACACTGCCCGGGTACACAGTAAAAATACTTTGCTATTGGGGTCTTGGTGACTAAATTACATAGGAAAAGAAACCAAGGTGGAAAAAAAGGTTTTCACAGTCTGTTGAGTTGAGTTGTGTTTGACTTTTCAGCAGTGCGTTAAGGACAGCACGAAACTTCCGCAAAAGGTCCTGAGCCACGTGAAGGAGTACCCGAACATGCGGGACTGGGTGTGGCCTGTGGGCAGGGGTGGGCCCCTCATGGTCAGTCACCATGACTACAAGGGCATCCGGGCGGACAGAGTGAGAGGCCCAGGCCACAAGCATTACAACGTGCTCTTGCTTTCTCTGGGTTAGTATCGCAGTCGCGGTCTGCCGTTTTCCAGGAAATGACGAGGCGACCGAACTTCCTACAGGGAGGGCGGGCCTTGCGTTTGCACTGCTGTCTCTCCACCGGCTCAGCGCTTCAACTTTCTGCTGGCAAAGTAAAGATAAGCTGTGTGCATAATAAGCAACAACTCTAATATAGAGGCCAATAGTTTCCTTTTTTAAGAAGTGAAGGAAGTAAGTTCCAGTAAAGGCAAATGAAATGAGAACTATGGTAAAAGAGGAAGAAAACTTGCACTCGGTTTCCTTCTCGCTCATTCGCATGACAGCGGACCTATCTGGGTTCCATGCAGAGGTGCCATCACAGGTAAAGTGGTATGGCAGAAAATAGCATGGAAATGTTCCAATGGACATCAAGTACCACAACAGCTCTAATGTTGCTTTAATAACATGTTTTATCTGACCTTGACATTACAACAAATAAAGCTGTCTTTTAATTTCAAGTCAAAGTCAAACTACAAAGTGAGTAATGGGATAGGATATGGGAAGCTAAACAGCAGTTGGTGTATGCATTTGTGTAAACTCATGATCCCTTACCCACTTTGTATCTTGATGGAAAATAACACTACATTGTAGCTTATGAAGTCAAAAACTAAACACAAGGTATTTGTTCTAACTTATTTGTTAGTAACTCACAATCACAGTACAAACACACAATCAATAATTGAGCACTGAGCATAATTCAGCATACCCCCTTGCATAAAATGCATCAGTACTCAAAAAGTTCCTGAGATTGAACTCTGAGTCTTTCAGTGCTCACACAATACAGCAGTGCAAAGTACATATTCAACACTGAGCCTTATTTAAGAGTTATTTTGAAATTAATATTTTGTATTAATGATAATGAGAATATAAGGATTCAAATGACACCAATATTGTGTATGTACTATGTTTAAATCAGAAGTAACAAAGAATATTACAACTCAACATATGTGATCTGCAGACTCAACCTGACTTATGACAATTGTAATTGCAATAAAGTTGCATAGATTATTTTGATATGGATGATCTCGGGGTCAAATTATACATAGGCCTACAATTTTATGATTCAGACTTCAAATTTGCAACTATAGAATTACAGAGAAGCTGCATTTTATCATATAATTCAAGAAGATCTTTTTTTATGTGGCGGCCAACATAGAAATTGTAATTCCAATAAAATAACACAAAAGTCCAATAAACTCACAAGTCTGCAAAATGAAGAATAATTACTGTACATGTGGCTATGTTTTACAGAAAATAGTATAGTAATAGAGTGGATGTCGAAGCACAGCCAGGGCACACTGGTGACACCACTGCTGTGAAACTCAGCATGGGGTTCAGTGTCAGCTAAATACACTCTACTTTATGCTTTCTGTATCTGCATGCTGTGATAGTTTAGTAGTAGTGTAGTTTAGTTTCCTAAATGCTATCTAATTTTAGCCCCACATCTACAGTAGTTAATATTATGCATATTTAGATGTAGTTAGATAGCCGCACCTGAATTGACAGGATGTGCCAGCGCGGGAGAGCCGAGCCAAGGGTAACGGGGCTTTACATTACTTTCATATAGTTACCCAGATGGTGTACAGATCGCACAGGAATTAAATGGCATTGGATGAACGATCGGGCTAGGTGTAGGTTAACTTTCACATCCGAACCTAGTTGTATCCCATACCTGAATGTGTTTCTCTAAGAAAGAAAAGAAAGGAAAGTGAAGAAGGTAAAATAGGGTAAAAGGAGATCCCTTCTGCCTTTACTGTAAGACATTATCAAAGAAAATGTCAAAGAATTTCAAACTTGTGGAACTTGATGGTCAAGGACCATCAACTTCTTGCCCAGACAAGACTGACTGGAAGCTCTGTATTATATGCCAAGAGCAAAAAGCAGAGGCATTGACATGTTCTTTGCAGTGCACGCGAACAGACAAGGGGAGTGGATACAGTTCAATTGCAGAGCATTTGATCCAGTTCAAAGAACTTGGCCAGCTCCCTTCAACATTTACACTTGAAAGACTAGATGAGGGCCATGGTATTGAAGCAGCCATGGTTGCAAACAAAGCTCAATACCACAAAACATGTAAGCTCAAGTACAATGCAACCAAGCTCCAAAGAGCACAAAAAGCGAGTACTGGGAACAGATAGTGAAAGTCCTGACCCACAGACAGACTGCAAGCGCACAAGGTCCCAATCATCAAGTACTTCTGAAATGAGACAAGACACCTGCTTCTTCTGCGGAGAGCCTGCTGGCCATGATGTCCTTCATGAAGCTGCAACATTTAAGTTGGACCAACGGGTGCGCAAAAAGTGCAACCTTCTTCAAGACACAGAACTACTACGGCGACTTAGTGCCGGGGACATGGTGGCCACTGAAGCAAAGTATCACACCAAATGCCTAGTACGTCTGTACAATCGTGAAAGAAAGGCTAACCTTGAAGGTCTTAATGATAATGGTAAGGGACAGGCAGCATCAGCCTCCGACATTGTGTTTGCTGAACTGGTTATTTACATAGATGAGACCAGGCAAGATGAGGAGACAGCATCAGTCTTCAAGCTAGCTGAACTTGCGCAGCTCTACAACTCACGAATGGAACAGCTTGGAGTAGAGGTTGATGGCAGAGTTCACACTACACGGCTGAAGGAGAGGCTTCTTGCTGAGTTCCCTGATATGCGATCATACAGCAAGGGAAGGGAGGTACTGATGGCCTTTGAAGTAGACGTCAGCACTGCTCTTGCCAAAGCATGTGAGCAGGACAGCAACAATGATGTTGTGCACATCGCACGTGCTGCACAGATTGTCCGCCGGCAGATATTTGGCGAGGCCAAACCATTTCACGGTTTCCCTGAAAGATGCCAAGAGGACTCTGTGCCACAACTGTTGCTTGCTCTAGTGAACATGATCCTAGAGGGACCCAGCATCAAAGACCAGATGGTAGAAACAACAACTCCTGCAGCACTTGCAATTGCTCAGTTGCTCAAATTCAACAGCGTCAAGCATAAGCGGGCACCAGGCACCGCAGCTTTTGTCAGACACAGTACTTCGCAGGAAACACCAGTTCCTTTATACATAGGACTGATGCTGCATGCCCACACACGTAAAAGGGAACTGGTAGAGAAAATGGCAGATCTGGGTTTGAGCATATCCTATGATCGTGTTCTTCAGCTCTCAACTCAGATGGGGAACAATGTCTGCCAGCAGTTTAAAAGATCAAGTGGTATGCCCTCCAAAATTGCACAGCCATGTGTTTACTACCGCTGCTGTTGACAATATCGACCATAACCCCAGTTCCACAACAGCCAAGGATTCTTTCCATGGCACAGCAATCTCTCTGCTCCAGCTTCCTCCTTTGACTGTGAAGGTGCTGACCGAAGCCTTCCTGTACTGATTGGGCCTGTGGCAGGATGTTCCAAAACCATTGACCACTTGCCAGAGTACTACACAGAGGTTCCACCTGTCTCTAGCAACATCAAAGTGTCACAGGTCCCAGAAACCAGGATTAAATCCCTTACTAGAGATGGCTTCAGCTGGCATAACAAGGAAGAGTATAAGTGGTTAGATAATGCAAGAGAGGTTGTTGAAAACAAAACCACTGCAGATGATCATTTTGAAAAAATGGCTGCATGGGTGACATATTGAAAATTCATGAAGACTCAACAACCAAATCTTTTTGGAATATATTTGGCTACATGTGTACCAAATTTGGTGCGTTTATCAGAAAATGCACAATCGTTGTGGTTAACTGGCGGCCATTTTGGAAAAATGGTTGCCATGGGCGACATATTGAAAATTCATGATGACTCAATATCCAAATCTTTTTGGAATGTCTTTGGCTACATGTGTACCAAATTTGATGCTTTTATCAGAAAAAAACACAATCATTGTGGTCATCTGGGCCATTTTGAAAAATGGTTGCCATGGGCGACACATTGAAAATTCATGATGGCTCCACATCCAAATCTTTTTGGAATGTCTTTGGCTACATGTGTACCAAATTTGATGCTTTTATCACAAAATGCACAATCGTTGTGGTTATCTGCCCCACTATTAACCTTCCTTTTACTGGTGATCCCTGTTAAGATCCCAACACATGTGGACTGCCTATTTTCTCAGCAAGAAAATCTGCAATTCTGTTTTCTAAGGTTATAACTACGCGCATGTTCCCATTTTCCCCACAGAAAGGAAAAGAAAACTGAGCGATCAACTAATAATAATAACTTTATTTATTTATTTACTTTTCAAGCAGTTTACATTTTCACATTAATCTATTTGTTTTATTTATTACATTTTGTATTTACACATAGTACACCACAAAGATCAGCACACAACATTAAATAACTATACAAAAAAACCAACAACAACAAAATAATTTGGTGGCCTATAAACCCATTCTCCCTTCTCTTTTCCCTCGGCTAGTAGCTCAGTTTCTAGGAAGGCTGATAATTGTTTTGTTTCTGGGACGGCTGGTAGCCGCTTGGTTTCTAGGGTTTCTAGATGACTGGGGGATACTTTGGCATTCCTATCCCTTCCCCTTTACATAATCCAGAAAATTATCCCATATCTTGCCAACCTCTCCTCTTTTCCCATCCCTTCTAGCCAGCATTTGTTCAAAGGAGGCTGCTTCAACCATCAAATTTAACCATTCTTTAAATGTTGGGCGAGTGGTATTTTTCCAAAACTTGAGAACCAGTCTTGCCGTTGATACCATGGCTAATTAAAATTACAATTCTAAACTCTGACCCATTCACTCCTGTTACTTGAGACTTTTCCCCTAGTAAACAGAGTCTTGGTGACTCTGGAACTGCTTGTCCCAACCAACTCCTCATATATTTTAGAATGTTGTTCCAAAGAGGGCGGATCACTGTACAGTCCCAAAGAGCATGTAGGAGGGTTCCCCCGTGACTTCTGCACCTCCAACCGTATACAGTCTCTAAGGTGTCCAATAATATCTATACATTATTTTAAACTGTGTTCCTTTCCCCCTGGCCTCCCTGATGTTGGCCCCTATATTTGTAATTATCTTTAGCCAAGTGTCTTGATCTATTTCACACTGAAGATCCTTTTGCCAAATAATTCTGAGGCTTTCACATGTGTTGCTATTGATTTTAGCCAACAATTTATACCACAAAGAAGCGGATTGTATAATTGGGTGTGATACAAAAAATTATTCTATTGGATTGTTATCTTTTTGTTATTGGAGACCAGCAAGGGCTGACATGCATCTCCTAAGTTGCAAGTATTTCCACCTTTCTTTATCTCCCAAATGAAATTCATTAGCTAGTTGCTCATAATTCTTAAAAACATAATTTTTGTGCAAATGTCCCAGGGTGAACACCCCTTCTTTCACCCATTTTTCTGAGAAAACGGTCTGTTTTCTGATACACACTGATGGGTTAAATCAGACAGATGAATATGTTTGTCTATATGGCGAGGCCTTGAACATTTTATGTATTTTTGACCATACCTATTTTGAATGCTGTAATATAGGATTTATGTCTTGTTTATCTATACCCTTTGTTCTTCTCTGGGATAGAACATCTAAGGGTCTAAAAGGAGCAGTTATGATTTTCCACCTTTCTTTATCATTACCTTGTTTCCAGTGATTAGTCAATTTAAACATCTCAAATGCTACATTATACATCTCTACATTAGGAAGACCTAAACCTCCCCTTTCTTTTGGGGTGTATCATTTCTTCATATTAATACATCGTTTTTCCCTTCCCAAATGTAGTCCTTAATAGCATCATTGTACTGTTTAAATAGTTGTAACGGGATATTTAAAGGTAGCATTCTTGATGTAGTTCAATTGTGGAACTACCATCATTTTAATCGTACTCACCTTTCCCCATAAACTAAGTTTCAGTACTTTCCACTTTTCAAGATTATGTTTAATTTTTTGAAGCACTGGGAGCAGGTTAATATTGGCCATGTTGTCTAACTCTGAGGTGAGTAAAATACCCAGATATTTCAATCCAGATGGAATTCATTTAAAATTAAATGGAGTAACCAAGGCAGAGGGACACATCTTTGATACAGTCATGGCTTCTGATTTCTGCCAGTTTATTTTATACCCAGAGATAATGGAAAAAGCTTCGGTAGTAGAGAGCAATGGGGGAATCTATGTTGTGGGATCCTTAACTAGTATCAGTACATAGGTATCAGTACATATATCCGCATATAGGAATTGCTTATGTTCTTCCTGTCCATTCTTTACCTTTTATCTTTACATTTTCCCTAATAACTGCTGCCAGTGGCTCTAAAGCAATCACGAACAGTAATGGAGATAGGGGATGCCCTGCCTCGTTCCTCTTGAAAGTGTAAAGAAATTTGAAATAATTCAATTTGTTTGCACTGCAGCTTTTGGACATGAATATAAGACTTCAATCCACTTAATGAAATTAGAACCAAAACCAAACCTTTTTAGTGTATATGTTAAATAGTTCCATTCTACCCGGTCAAAGGCTTTCTCAGCGTCTAATGATATGGCCGCCACCAGATCCATGCTGTTCTTGTTCAACCAGAGAAGATGTAATAATCTTCTGACATTGTCTGCCGAGTTCCTATATTTTACAAAACCAACCTGATCTTCATGGAGCTCCCTGGATCAGTTACCTCTTTCCCCTTTTTATAAATTAAAGAAATAAGAGCCTCGTTAAATGTGTCAGGTAATACATTTCTTGAAAAGTTTCAGTTTTGAACACTTCAGTTAAAATCGGTGCCAGTATGTCCACATAAGTTTTCTCGTACTCAATTGGCAGGCCATCCAGTCCGGGTGACTTTGCCGATTTCATAAATGCTATAGCTTTCCTAACCTCTGTCCTTGTTACTGGTGCTTCCAGAGATCTAACCTGTTATTCAGAGATTTTTGGTAGATTCAGTTTTTCAAAAAAGAAATTGTACTCCTCTTCCCCTGCATTTTCACCTCCCTCATAAAAATTGCTTCTCAGTCTGAACAAAGCAAATTCTGCCCTGGAGTTATATATTTCATGAAGTTGCATCTTCAAGTCACAGATTTGATTTAACAGAGGTATTGAGTGTTTCTTAGCAAGTTCTTTTTCTAATAGATGTATCTTGGATTCTCGGTTTTCTGCTTTTTTTGTGGAAAAGCGAATCACTCTCCCCCGAACATATGCTTTAGATGTTTCCCATACCATAGACAATGTATCAGTTGAACCAATATTTAAATTGAAAAAAGACTGAATATCCTTAGTAAGAGAATAATGAAACCCCTCCTCATGGAGCAGTATGGTATTAAACCTCCATATATTCCTTTTCCCTGTTTCACCTTCAATCTCAACTTGTAGTTCAACTATAGCATGGTCTGATAAATAAATTACCCCTATCTTACAGTCTATTACTGCTTCAATAATTGTGTTGCCAATCAAAAAATAATCAATTCTTGAGTGTAATCTATGGCGGTGGGAGTTCTCCTTTTCGCGAGGGTTTATAAGTCGCCATATATCTATTAATCCCCAGTCTTCCATTAACATATGTATAGCAAGACGGTCTTTTGGTATAACCTTAGAAAGTGTTGTCTTGTCTAGAAGCCCATCTTGAACCTGATTGAAGTCTCCACCTAAAATTGTTTGTCCATCCGTAATATCCCCCATAATCTTAGTTACATTGTAAAAGAACTCCAGATCTTCAATATTTGGTGCGTGTATATTACATAAATTCAACTTCTTCCCATTAATCACAACCTCTACACAGATAATTCTACCAATAGTATCTTTATGTTCTTTAATCAAAGTAAAATTCTGCTTTTTATGAAATAATAATGCCAGCCCATGTTTCTTACTTGAGTATGAGCTATGAAAAGTGTTTCCAACCCAGTCTTTTTTCCATTTCATAGATTCAAGGTCTGTTAAATGAGTCTCTTGTATAAAGGCTATGTCGACCTTTTTAGATTTAAGATATGATAAACACTTTCATCTCTTAATAGGGTTCTGAGATCCATTAATGTTCCATGTTACAATTTTTAAGTGTGTATTAGACATATTTAGGTGGGGAAATGAACGTAGGGCTTCCCATGATAATAAGACCTTCTATATGGTCATAATATAACAAATCAAATGATGTGCCTGAGTCAATAACCTTCTTATTTGCACCATTTATGAGCCACCAAAAAGAAAACATACAAAAAAAACAATAATCAAAAACAATGAATGACACATCCCCCATCCCCAACTTATACAGGAAGTATAGAAGAAACCTCTTCCTCCACCCTCCCCCTTCCCTCCAACCCGTGTCCCATTAAAGTTGGACCACAGGGTATGGCTAGTATTACTAGTGGCTGCTCGTTGTGCTCCCTTCACCCCTCCAACCTTCCCTCACCCCTCCCTTTATAGTTTCACATCCGCTCAGCATATTGTAGCTCACATATCACTGGAATAGGTAGTCCATAATCGAGCAAATAATTAGTAAGCCAGCAGACAGAAAAAGAAACAACAAACAACATCAACAATAACAAAATGTTATAATAAAAAAAATTAAACAGATGCGAAAAAGAGGTGGGGAAGTGTTTTCAATGAGTCAGTTCTCTTCATTCCTGTGGACTTGTGTCATTTGTGTGCACGCAATGCGTGTGTTATGTGCGCGTTAGTGCATACGTACGTATACGTACATTAATAAATTATTAAATTACATTTTTATGAATGATAACTTCGTCAGAAAACAGGGTATGACTGTCAGTCAGAAGTCTCCACTAATTATCAGTTCATCATCTTTTAACACCAAAGCAGGTGCATGGCAGTGAAGTGTGAACACACTTCAAAGGGGCAAATTGAATTCATTGCTACAGTTTAAGTTTGAATGGACTGTTTTGCATGGATCCCATTGTGATGCAGATTTATACAGCTGCATGGGGATGTTCAATTAGCTATCAATAGCTAGCTAACTTTATCTAATGTTAAATAGCTAGTTAGCCATCCGTTAACTAGCTAGCTACCGTTACTGTTCACACACGCAAAACCTTTGGCGCTAAAATGTTCTCGACTCATTCTGCCTGTCTTTCTCTCCTCAAGTCACACCCACCGCCCCCCCTCTCTCTCTCTCTCTCTCTCCCTCCCCCTCTTCTGCATCTTCTGCGTACACATGCACAGTCCACTCTTTGTTTCATGCCATTTCATACTAGTTATGGTATGAGAAAACTGTAAAAGTGGTATGGTCATGCCATACCTACATGAAAAGTGGTATGGTGTTCTATAGCAGCAGCCATGGTTGCATGCATTAGTTCTTGCCTTGATAAAATGATTGCCACTTTATCAGAAATCATTCATAATGCATGCATGTGTGTGTGCGTGCGTGCGTGCGTGCGTGCGCATGTATGTGCGTGCGTGTGTGTTTTGTGTTTGTTGGATCAGACAATGGAAGGATACACAAGGTTCTGGAGCACGATGCAGGGGTCTTCATTATTGCCGAGCTGCAGCCCTTCAGCACACGGACCCGCATCCAGAACATGCTACTGCAGCACTCCACAGTGCACCGCCCCTGCCCCTGCACCCTGCACTGCCACACACACACACACACTGCACACACACACACACACACACACACACACACACACACACGGGCACACGCACACACACACACACACACACACAGTGTGTCAGCCTCCACGGTGGGCCGATATTGCTCTGCTCATTTCCCTGCAGAAGAAGCTGTATGTCAGCTCCAGCAGTGAGGTGGTGGAGGTGGATCTGAGTGGCTGCCAGAGTTACGGCTCTCTGTGTGTCGACTGTGTCCAGGCCAGAGACCCTTACTGCAGCTGGAGCAGGACTCACTGCACGGCAACCTCCAGGTATGTGCTCACCTCAGGGTCCATCTACCCCCCCGCACTCACCTCAGGGTCCAGACTCACCTCAGGGAGCAGAAGGAATAGGGCTAGGGCTGGACGTGGGCCCTCACTTCCGGACCCTCTGCGTCCCTCTGCAGACCATGTGCATGTTCCATTTCTGCAGTAGTGGTTTATCACACGTTAGTTTAGACATTTACCCAGAACTGTGAGTGGGAGCTACGAAAGGTGTCATTACTTCTTCCTCTCCTTTCCTGTCCATGCTCAACAACAAAAAATTGTAGAAGAATTGTTGAAATTAAAGTGTGTTTGTTGCATACACGGTGCCAAAATAAGAACATGTATGAAAAATGGCACCTATAAAAGATAAAACCTACGTTAAATGTCATATTATTCTGTTATGCATTTATAGCTATCGCATGAGTGCTGCATACACATGCCAAGTATAGAAAAACAGGGGCAGATCTTTCCTGAAATAGGAAAAAAAAGTATTGACTAGAAACCAAACCACCCTGGCAAACAGCAGTTGAACTCAAGCAGGTGGAACCATAAATGGAAATAATGCAAAGTAGGCTAGCAGTTTCTGAGTTTCTGAGACCACCTTTCCTGTGAACCGACACCTCCATACACCCTCGCAGTGTGGTTTTCACATCCTCCCCTCCCCACCAGACCACTGCTCATCAGTGCAATGAAACTACAAGTGCAAACCTAACACTCCAGGAAGTGAGCAACGAAACAGAAATAGAAGCGCCTGCTCAGGGTCACAGATTGGGAACGCGCTAAATTGTATCCATTTGTCTATTCCTTCTCAAACAGAAAAGGAATTCAGGATGTGGAGCATGGAAATGTTTCTGTTTGTGGACAAGATGGAGGTAGGTTGGCAGTGCTGCAGACTTTTTCCCCACTTCAGGAAGGGCACAGTCTATGACCCTTGGTATTACAGGGTCATACCGCTAAATCCTTTCACTACTACATTTCCAAATGAATTTGGTGTTCCTCAACCTCTCCATAGTGGGTATCCACATTGACTTCCTCTTCATTTGTTTTAGTAACATTCATTAGATTTTCTTAGCATCTTAATGAACTTTCCAATCACAGTGAGTCCAAATGACATTCACCAACTGAAATGAAATCTCCACAGTGCATCCGTGTCTCAACCGGATAATCTTTTTCCTGATTCATATACCATTTGGCAAACTTCACTTTTTCCACATTTTGTTATGTTACAGCTTTATTCCAAAATGGATTAAATTCATCTGAATTCAATTCAGTTGACATGCACTGTCAACTGTGGGACCTTACATAGACAGGTGTGTGCCTTTCCAAATCATGTCCAATCAATTGAATTTACCACAGGTGGACTCCAATGAAGTTCTAGAAACATCTCAAGGATGATCAGTGGAAACAGGATGCACCTGAGCTCAATTTTGAGTGTCATAGCAAACGGCGTGAATACTTATGTACATGTGATATTTTCGTTTTTTATTTTTAATACATTTGCAAAAATTTCTAAAAAACTTTTTTCACTTTGTCATTATGGGGTATTGGGTGTAGAATTCTGAGAAAAAAAATGAATTTAATCCATTTTGGAATAAAGCTGTAACATAACAAAATGTGGAAAAAGTGAAGCGATGTGAATACTTTCCGGATGCACTGTAAATGAGGAACGGGTTTATATCTTGTCATATCGCTCATTCTGCACTAACGAGAGAAAGGGGTTTCTCTAGCTTCACAGTGGATTCTGAATAATGGTGGCAGACAGACAGACATTGAGAAGCCTTGCACACGGTTTCAGCAAAGAAATACACTTAAGAGGTTCCGGACAACCCCCCGTGCATTATTTGAAGGGTCACATGTAGTGCACAAAAAATGTAAATGATAATGAGGGACAGAAAGCAGAGGCTGGAACATCCATTAATTAAGTAAATAACATCCCAGCATGCATAGGGGCATATATGAAAATGCTGGAACAACTTGTTAAGACTGGTAGAGTGAAGTATTATGTACCTGTGTGTAGCATTACATTACATTACATTACAGGCATTTAGCAAATCCAGAGCGAGCAATAAAAAGAACAAAAAGCACCCTGGCGGGAAGTACATTTCCAGGTGCTAGAAAATAGTTAAACTAGGACCCTGTAGGTAAATCTGTAGCCACGATCAAAGGCAGCAATAAAACAAACAGAGCGGAAAATATCGGCGAAATAATGCCTAAACCTTAATACAATGCATAAACAAGTAGACAAGAGTGCGATACTAAACAGCTACATACAGAACCGGACTACAGGGAGAGGTGCACCCTGAAGAGATGAGTCTTCAGTCTTCGCTTGACGACTGAAATATGGAGGCACTTGTGGCGAGGCAGCCCCAACCCAAAAGCAAATTGGGGTAGGCAACAAGGAGTTCTTGAACTACTGCTGTGGTCACCAAGGCGACTGTGAAGCAGCACTGCATGACAAGTTGTAAACGGTACTATACAAAAATCGATGTCCTGTTTTTTTTTTTTTTTTTAGGTAGTGTTCCAAAGCCTTCAGGAAAGAAAGTGGAGATCCTCCCACTGGCGTCCAACCACTACCTCCACTGCCCCATGTCCTCCAGCCACGCGGAGTACTCCTGGCGCCACGGCGGGCAGGCGAGGGAGTGCGTGCCGGCAAATGGGTCCTGCCTGCTGCTGATTAACAGCATGACGTCCGAGGAGGACGGCGTCTACACGTGCGTGGCCTCGGAGGGGGGCTACACCAGAACGCTCGCCGAGTACCGGCTGCAGGCAGAAAGCAAGGCCCGAGGCCTGACCCCGCCTTCCCTGGCCCTGGCATGCCTCCTGCTGCTGCTGCTGATCCGCTAGGCGAGTGTCTCACTCCCGCCATCTCCTCCCACATCCCTGTGCTTCCGCCGCTCACATCGGGCCTCGCGCACACGCTCGCTGGGATCACGGGCCGTCCCCCGCTCCCCTGCTGATTCTGATTTGAAAAGAAACGTCTGTTTTCACCAATATTCAGAACAAAGGTCTTCTTTCTTATGGGCGATTTACACCAATTGCTGACAGTGTTGAAGTTCTTAAGGTGGCCGTTCCCTCCTGGTGTTGGTCAGATATTATGCTTTGAATTTCATAAGCTTTCTGTACAGCATGCAAGCTTTTATTAAAAAATTAAATCATATTTGACAGATTCTTTGGACGGTTACTAGCTAGTTTTAGCTCACTAGCTAGCTAGCAACCTTTTTAGAAGAATAACTATACCAATTATTTTTAGAATAATTATACAAGTTAGTTAGCTAGCTAACTGGTTTAGTTAGCCATGTGCAAGATAGTAAAACTGAAACAAACAGAATTTGTTAAGCAAATTGGTTAGGGAAGATTTATAGTCAAATGAATGAGCATTCCGAATATGGTAACGTAACGTTACAAATGAGGGTGCTTATGTGAAATATAGTAAAACTGTCATACTACAAAAACATGAACTGATCTTTCTCTGTGCTACATTTCTCAGTCAATGTAAATATACATTGTGGCGTCATACATTTTGGGAAATTCCGTAACTGCAAGGATTTTTTCCTCCATCTTGAATGGAAAGTTCTTATGACTAGATGACCCTCGTAGTTTCGTGTGATTAGATTGGCGCCGACTTGTCAGGGTGATTTGTCTCGGAAGCTAAATTATTTTCGAATGGCGAGGTAGTCGAGATTCGCACCGCTGCCAGCGCCACTGGCACAACCACTCCTTGACGCCCTCTTTCCATCTAAAATAAAAGAGTTTGGCTAGAGCAGCGTGGCCATTATGCTAA
Organism: Aldrovandia affinis; assembly: GCA_029706075.1. Taxonomy (NCBI): domain Eukaryota; kingdom Metazoa; phylum Chordata; class Actinopteri; order Notacanthiformes; family Halosauridae; genus Aldrovandia; species Aldrovandia affinis. The sequence goes on along the minus strand of JAINUG010000043.1, from coordinate 4,111,007 downwards.
AGTCTGACCTTGTCGTAACTGGACGTGTCATTGTGGGCGTGCATCCTTGTCTTCCTGTGAAAGGTCTGCCCTTCATTTTGGGGAATGACTTAGCTGGGGGTAAAGTTTAGGTTAATCCTGAGTTGACTTCTGTCCCACGTGTCACTGATTGCCCCGATCAACAAGCACAGGAATACCCAGACTTTTTTTTTTTCTTTCTGTTTGTGCTGTCACCCATGCTATGTCTAAGAGACTTTGTGAGTGCCCTGTTGGGAATGATATTGATTTATCTGACACTTTTATTGTGAATCCTGACCTTAGGGACTGGCATGCTACCCCTTCTTCAGTAGGCGGTTTTACTAAAACACTAGCTGTGGAGGCAGGCACTGCTGATCGTTGTGATGGGCTTGGTAAATTGTCTCTGTCATGTGAACAGCTAATTGAGGGACAGAGGACAGACTCTGATCTTGCCTCTTTCTTTGCTAGTGCGGTTTCTGATACATGCATCTTTTATGTTATTTTATATATATATATATATAATTTTATTTTTTTTTCTTTCTATTTTTCAAACCTTGTGATTCTGTTATATGTTAGCCTATATGTTTTGTATGTCTGCAACTTACTGTTTTCTTGCTGCCTGTCTTGGCCAGGACAATGTGGCTTAATCTCAATGTGGCTTTTCTGGTTAAATAAATGTTATAAAAAATATTTAAAAATTGATGCAGTGCCTACTGGGTACTTTTTGAATGGCGTTTTGATGCGAAAATGGCGACCGCTTACTGCTTCAGAGTGATGGAGTGTTCATCAAATAGTGGTTCCATCTGCTTATCGCTGTGAAATACTGTGTTTGGCTCATGACCATTGTCCTGCTGGTCATTTAGGCGTTAACAAAATATATGACCGTGTATTGAGACATTTAAAATACTTCGTATTTGGATTTGACTATCCGTATTTGACCCAGGTCTGCTCTGTAAAGCAGGTTTCTTAACTCTGGTCCTGGAGAGTCACAGGGTCTGCTGGTTTTCATTAAGTTAATTGATCAGTTTAAACAACTGATTACACAGTTAACTCCCCTCCCCTGGTGCCTGGGGGGCTAAATTGGTTTCTGAGTTTAAGGTGAACACAAAAACCAGAAGTGGCTTTTTGGGATTACAGTTGGGAATGTATCGAGTATTGTCCATACCGTGCTTCAGAGACTCAACTTGGAGAATAACTTCCTGTCAATATAAGATTGTCTGCACCTGTAAATAAATCCTTGGGTTGCTAATTTAAGGTGGCTAAGCAGCATAATTAATTTTAGGTAAAAACTTGGTATTATGAAAGGACAGTACTAACAATATTTATTTATGTGTATCAGTTTCTAATATAACAGACATTTCAGTTTTGTTTAGGTCTACATAAAAGTCATGGCTTGTGTTCACTACATGTTCATACTTTATCAGGGGTTAATGCCATCCATGGCCAAACCCTGATGTACAAAGGCCAGTCTAGCCAGTCTAAAATTGTTACAACACACACACAATTTTTTAAAATATATATAGGCCTATATATAAACATAAACATTCTAAACACTTGTTTCGATTTTATGGAAATATGTGACACAAGTTAGTTATATCCATTTACAGAGGTTAGAATTAGATTAAACATTATACTCCAGGTTGCCATTACATTTTAGCTTACCATTTGAATTATGGTCAAACTTGGATATTTTATGCAGTACCCTCCAATGATTCACACCTTGATAAATATGAGCAAAGAAGGCTGTATAAAATAGCAGGTGATGAGCTATGTTGTATGCTCCGAAAACTTGAAAATGATTTTATACTAATACAATTGGTCAGAGAAAGACTTTGTTTAACAAGTAATATTTTCCCCCCACAATTATTCACACTTTTAATAATTATTTTAAATAGAATCCAACAAAAATAAATCTGCATCAGCATGCTACTTTTATAGGTTAATCACAATATTGGGGAACTGTATTGTGGCCTCCCATGGCTTTCTGAGTATTAACATGAGGTAACAAACATGTCAAATCCATTTGTCATGAGGAAAGGCAAAGAACTCATGAACAAAGAACGGCTTATATCCCTTCACAATTCAGGACATGGTACAAATAAAAAAATAAAAAAATATATATACCACTTTTACTGACATTGGGTCAATAATTAAGAAGTTTAAAACCACTGGAACAGCGGTAAATCTGCCTGGTAGAGGACCCAAGTGTATCTTGTCCCCACGCACAGTGAGGCAGATGATTTAGGAGGCAAAGAAAAATCCAAGGGCCACAGTTGGAGCTCTACAAAACATGGTTGCATCTTGGGGACAAAGTCTCCAAATCTACCATTAGACGCCACCACCATGTCAATAGGCTTTTTGGAAGGACTGCTATAAAAAAGATCAACAAAAATAAGCATCTGAAGTTTGCTAAACGACATTAGAATTCTGATTGGAAATGGTCAGATGAGACCAAAATTGAGTTTTTGGCCATGCATACCAGCACTGGGTTTGGTGTCGGAAGAATGAAGCAGATGTTGAAAAGAACATCATACCTATTGTGAAATAGGGTGGTGGATCTTTCATACTGTTTTTTTATTTTTTTGCATCTACTGGTCCTGGGGCTCTTGTTAAGGCCAATTGAATCATGAACTCTAGCAAGTACCTGCTTGTCTAGCAAGACATTATGGCCAAAAACCTGGTTACCTCTGCCAGGAAGCTGAAACATGGCTCAATTTTCCAAGCACACCTTAAATTCAACCAAGAAATGCTTAGCTGACCACAAAATGTATTAATTAATTAATTGCCATCTCAGTCTCCAGACTTGAACTTGATTGAAATGATGTGATTTGAATTAAGATGGCAGCCCACAAGCACAAGCCGAAAAGGATCTTGGAAGATTCTGTATGGAGGAATGTATCGTTTATCAAACTCATAAAACACAGTAGTAGGAGAATGACTCAGTAGTGTTATTGTTGCGAGGGTGCACAAAGTACTGAAAACAGATGTGAATAATTGTTTTTTTTTTTTTTTTGGGGGGCGGGTGAGGGAATACTTACAATAGAATTCCCCATTTCTTGAGCATACAACATAGCTCATTACCGGTTTTGTTTATTTTATACAGCCTAATTTGTTCATCTTTCTAAAGGGTGTGAATAGTTTTGGAAGGAACTGTACATGCAAATAGTACACTATGTAAATAATTTGCAATGAAAATAATATATTTTTGAAAGTTTTGTTACATTATATACAGAAGCCCTGCATAAGATGTTTAGGGACATTTTTATCACATACCTGTCTGAATGCATTACTAACCACCAACTATATCTCTCTGATCCGTGGTCTGTTGCTCTTAAATCCATTTAATTATTAATAAACAGCACTTCATTCCTACCAATGTGAATGGTAACCATTATAAGCCATTTGCCATTTACGATCTGTCTCTCTCCATAAACGTTGAATCCTGAGCCGTTTCCCAGCGTGCTCAGCTCCCGCTCCACAGACAGGAATGCTGAAACGTGTTTGAGTTCTTTCCTGACCTGAAGAGGTTCTCTGGAGCAGTGCCAAATACGCAAGGAAGTGAATAACTGATGAATCAAGGGGTGTTGTGAAATGGAGCTGAAGTAACGCCTGTGTGTAAAATATACGGTATTGAGTAAAAGACTTGAACAACGGCTGTTTGGACATAGTGGTTTTTTTCTGCTTTTCTGTGACATGGGCAGAGGTGTTGCACTTGGCTACGATTGACTGAAAGGAAGTGGTGGTAGAAGGTGGTACACGCAGTGACTCAAACTGTCCCCTCCAGGGGAATCTAGCAGGAGTCACACCCACCTCCCCTCCTCCCCCCAGGGTAATGACCCTTCAGTATGCAGTGTTAGGAGTGAACGCGTACTGTGGAGTTTCTTTTGACTCACTCATTTGCACAGCACAGATGAGAAAACGGCAAGAAAAGTGCGGCCCCAAACAACACAGCACGCTTGCTTCTGCTTTGTCCAATAAAGATAACGGGAGCCCTGGTTGCTTGAGATGGAATGAAACATTAAAATATTGGCAAACTGTTTTGCGTCTCTAGGCAAAATTCCTCTAAAACGGTGGCAAAAAACTACACCACATGTGTGACATAAATAAAACCTTGTTGTGACCAGCGTTTTGAAGAACCCCCAAATGTGAACAGAAAATGAGGCTGTCAAAATCACATTTAAGTGCTTCATTATACATATACACTTCACAGTACAAACCATTGTCAAGCATTCACGCACTGATTTTGTCCTTATGTTGCTTTCATTAAAGACAAAATTACCAGTAATATCAATATTTTTATTATTGTTGTTAATAACAATACAAAAATATGCACAAACCCCACATATTGATTTTATAATGGAGCATTGTACAATTTTGAGCCAAAAACAAAGTTTGATAAATGGGGTATTTTAATAATCACTTGCATATGCACATGTAATAAACAGATCAGGTTCAACTGAAAATGTTTAAAACAATAAAAATCCAAGTCAGCCAGAAACCATGTTCTGCAGAGTATCATACTTCTGTTTCCTGAGAAACGGTCAACTTGGCAAATAAAGGACAAAAAGCAAAGCAACAAAAAAACAACCAAAAAAAACCCCTAAAACTTTCTAAAACTAGCGTCCAGCAGATCGCTATAACCTTGCATCAGATCATCTCACGTATGATCACGTGTGTGTGGACGTGCTGGCATTTCAGCATGCTGCAGCTCACTGTACACACTAGAAGCTTCTTTTAAAAAACAACATTTCCCCCGTCCGTCGCCATTGATACGGACAGTGGTTTTCATCCTCCACCCTGAGGTGTGTGGGGGACAATGGGTTTGGGAAATTAATAAATAGGTCCCTGTTGTAACCAAGCAGGAAACTGGAAAGGTGCTCTGCCCCCAATAAAACATCATCTTCAAAGAAGGAAGAGGAGGGAGACACTTAAAATGGATGAATAATAATAATAATAATAATAATAATAAAAGTTATTTTTAAATGTACAACTACATGACCAGAAAAAAAAAATGTTTTGGCAGAGACCTCAAAGGGCTTGCTACCAATATTGTTTCCCTGACTGGTTATTCAAAATAAAAAATAAAAATTGAAGTGCCTGCCTCCTCTTGCTGCTTTGCTTTTCTGTGAGAAGAGGAGTGAGGAAGAGGAGACTCACCAATGTTGGGGACGAGGGTACGGCTCACCTGAGAGTCATCTTACCTGTAGACACCAATGATTGGCAAAACCTCAAGTGGATGCCAACCCCCCTTCCCACACACATTCTACCGACCTTACGGACTAGCCCCGCAATAGAGAGATGCCGGTTTACCCACGGATCACAAAGGTAGCCCTTTATTGAATGAACAGAAAAAACGCTGAGGTAAAACGGAAGAGCACAGTGGATTTGAGGTAGTGCATGTCAGACTTCTGGCTCTGGTGTCTCTTCTGTGCTCTCTGTGTTCTAGTTATAGGTCAGTATCAAAAGGGCCTTGGCATTTCAGGGAACCTGAGCATCCTGTGGAAACTACCTTTCAGGATGACCAACTCAAAAGCTACTCTGCTCTACACCTGAAACCAAATCATTCACAATGTCCTGGCAGAGGCAACTTCCAAAGATGGCCGTCCTCCGGTCATTTCAAGTTACACTCTTAGTACACGTGTCTCTGTACAGCACGAATTGCATCATTCCAGGAAAATGCAAGTGGTGGTGCGGTGGAAGAAATCAGGTCAAGGTATAGGTCACTTTTATACATCTACATCATATACTACATCATCTTTGGATACATTTTTGCCATCCCGTTCACTTTCAACCAACCCACCCACCCACCCACCCACAGGCACATACAGTCACACACACCCATACATCTTAAACAAGGCCAGAGCTAAGGACATACCAGGACCTTTCAGCTGCCCAACACAGGTAAAACATGCCACAAACACAACACAGAATGCCAAACTGCCCTCAGTCACAAATCTGACAGGACATGGAAATCAATATTTGTGTTTGATTCTTGTCCCTGAGTTTAAACCTGGGTTTCCATTGAAAGATTTGGTGTGTCTTGTCACTGACCTTCTCAGACCTTGTCACTGTCTCTCACTTTCACTCTCTCTCATACACACACACACACACACACACACACACACACACACACACACACACACACACACACACACACACACACACACACACACACACACACACACTCACACTCACACTCACACACACACACACACACACACACACACTCATTTAGTTGCTTCAGGGATTGTGTAAAAACAGGATTTACAAGTTTGTACATGTGTGTGTGTGTGTATGTAGAAAACATCAAGCCTTTAGCATCACTGTAGTATCACAGGAAGTCCCATCAGCCAAGGGTGAAAAACATTTTTTTTAAACTTGGTTTTGAAATGAATATCCTGTACAAAACCATATAAATACCCTCTAACACATAATTGAGTCTTCAAATGATTAAGCTTGAAGACAAAAAACATAAAAATGAGCGTCTTGGGGATAAATAACGGCATCGGCTCGTGGTTAAAACATTTAAGGCGATGACTACATTTACTCCAACATCTATAAGTCTTCTGCCTGCAAGTGAACGTGTCTTTGAAGAAAGAGGCAGTAGCCGATATGACAGATTATCTTGAGTGTGTGGCTCAGGATCTCAACTCTGCTGGCCCATAAAAGCCAGGCGACACACTCGGAACACTGAGGTTGAAGGTAGCAGCCGTGCATGCTGGGACAGCAGGGGGCAATGTGAACACACACGCAACCATCAACAAAACTCACTCTTCATTTAAATTCCCAGTAGCCATTACAAGAAGTGCTTGGCAGGCATGCGCGTGAGCAAAATCTTGAGAAGCAGAGGCTAAAAGGGAATTTTAGTCTTTTGAATGGCCTAGAATAGCCAGGGTGAGGAACTAGCTGGTCTGTGTGACAGCACTGCCCCGGCCTGAGAAACACATCTCTGAGGGTTCGCCTGAGGGGTGGCATTCCAGGCTTTTGGTAAAACCGCGCTGCGACCGTGAATCCTGAGGACAAGAGTGAGGCCGGGGCTGCAGTGTCTGGTAACCACTCTAAAAAACCAGCACAGATACACAAACCATCACGAGCAGCGCTGACAGACTCCGTGTACGTGGCACGTAGACTAATCAAATGGACCCAGACCAGAGTTGTCATGCAGGGTAAAGGTCTTGGCTGCGTCCATGCTGCTTCAGTTCCATCCTGAACGCAGGACAGCATGCCAAACACGCTGTACGAGTACGCGCCGTGAGCTAAGGGACACACCTGGGTCTTTGGTATTCAGCCGTGCAATAAACGGAAACACACATTCAGGAGGGAGAGCAAGCTGTAAAATACTGGCCTCCTCATCCCACTGGGCAGGACTTTTTACTTTTAAAAATACTAAACAGAGAGAGAGAGAGAGAGAGTGGCAGAGAGAGGGCGGGAATAAAGAAGCACGCCCCCTTCTGCCGGTCAGGCGTGGCATTCGTTAGACACAGAACGACCGTGTTCAGTCCGGAGTCCAGTGGTGACAATTCAGCACCACTCTGCAGACGGCTGACTGCACCGGCTTTCAAACAAGAAAGTCAAGTCACGTCCGCTTGATCACGTGAGGTATGCAATGTAGTTCTCCACAAGAGTCTTGAGGCATGTCTCTGAACGGTCGCACAGATTTGTGCTTTTTCTTCTTTTTTTAAAAATTGTTTTTGGTATGGAGTCTTTTTCAGTGAGGTAATTCCATGGAGACACCTCTGTAATTCCTGAGAGAGATGCTTTCCAATATGGAAAGGCAAATGGGAGGTCTGAAATATAAACTGGTGTTTTTACAAAAACAACTGGTCCTGCTATGTTGGCGAGAAAATATCCTTCTGTGGTTTTGCTTGTTTTCAGTTGGTTTCTTTCAGGATTCTACTCCTTTTTTCACGGAAATCAAACCTCTAACATTCATCCCAATGCACAGTCTACGGGGAGCTCCAATGATAGTGCCCACTGTCGGCTCTTGATTGACAGTTGCTACGGGCGTGATCAGGACCCAGCGTAGCCGCACAGCTGAGAGGGTCTTTGCTACAGCTGGTGGTGGCAAAAGTCTGACCCCCCTCCCCTCCCCTCCCCCTCCCCCTCCCCCTCCCCTCCCCTCCCCTTCCCCTCCCCCTCCCCCTCCCCTCCCCCTCCAAAACCCGCAAAAAACCCGCGTTTTTTCTTCCTCCCAATTTCTCCATAGAAACTGGAAGAGCTTTCTGCATCTAAATCTAAATCTAAATCATTCTCTCGCTCTGGACGTCCAGAAATGAAATAAAACAAATTCATCGAGATACATTGGATCACACCACATTTGTGAAGTGAAGCTAAATGAGGTATGACATAAACTGGCCATTCTGAACTTTAGACAGAGATGGTAGCTTGAACCGCGTCGGTCGTCCACCATCACAGCGAAAACGTACTCAGAAAGCAACCACTACGAGAACATGGCGCAAATTAAAGATTTTTCAGATTTGAACAAATTATACAAAAATAAAGGTCATTCA